>JAABLL010000747.1:0-12094 GCA_012295475.1 Phytophthora gonapodyides | reverse complement strand
CCCTTTGGGCGCACTCGCCACCCCCCCGATTGGCCCGCGGGGCCCTGCAGCCGTGGCTTTGGCGTGGCCGGGGCCCCCCCCCCCCCCCCCCCCCCCCCTGCGACGCAGACTGCCGGTGCCGGCACGCCCTCTTCGAGAAGAAACCCGAGCCCAGGAAGCGAGACACTATGGAGGTATAGTTGGTGCCGTGGTGACGTGCGCACGGCACCGCTCATCGACTTGACGGAGGACAGCGAGTGAACGGCGGCGCGGAGGACGGAGGACACCGAGTTGACGGGCAAGGAAGAGACGAGCGGCAGCCGGGAGTCGGTGACGAGAAGCGTGGTCAACTCAGGGTCGGTGGCACGGGCGAGCAAGCGGGCTCGGGGCACCGATTGCCTGCCGCGTGCAAGGGTCGACAGGTTGAAGTTGGCAGGGCGGGTGACCGCGGAAGATCGCAAGGAGGGACGACGTGCCGGAGGGCGGGTAGCTTTGGCCGGAGGATCGGCGAGGTGATACCAAGGAGAGGAGCGGGAGGCCAAGAGGCCACGGAGCAGGTGAGCAGGTGAGTAGGAGAGTGAAGGTCACCGTTCGAAGTAGGAGTTCGTATTGGGGGCTACGATAGGTGCGGGTATCGAGCAGCGGTCGCTGCTCGACCCTCAGTTAAAGATTGGAGCTGGCTAGCTACAGTCGGAGACTAAAGGAAAGCGAACTTGGTGACGTACACGGGTTGGTTGTCAGCAGATCTGACAGTCGTAAAGCAAAGGTGATCCGTAGGCAGCGTGCCGTGTTATGAGGACAGCGAGGACTTTAGGGTGGAACGGGGACCTGCGGAGAGAGACTGCATCAGGTCGTGGCATGGCTAGCGACCGGTAGGGGCCTGAGCTCAGGTAGATGTCTCTATGTATGCATGTTAAAGAGCTCCGGCGCCCTTAAAATGGATAACCGATTGGATTGCTGGGGGCGACCGGGCGGCCGTGACGGGGCGAGCTCGGTGCAGCCCCCTCCCCACTATCCCTATCCTGGCTCCGGGACCAGGCTGGCTGGGGTCAAACCCGGCTGGTGTCCGAGCTAGCATCGCCTCAACCCACTCATCCGGCGAGAATCCCCTTCCTAGGTGGACGGACCTGGTGGACGCCTGTGTGATCACGTAGAAGACGTGTCATGTGAAGTGGTGGAAGGAAAAGAGGCTGAGCGACGAGCCTTAACGACAGACGTTTCACCTATCCGCTAGATCCAGGCTCCGGAACACCCAGGTTCCGGGACAGCAACATTGCATGGTGCATTTCGTCCACTCAAACGCGTTGCTTTACTTCAAACGATGGCTTGTTTTATAGCCAATTACAAGAGCTGTTGAATGGTGTGCTTCTTGTACACAGGTGGGAAGAGCCCATTGAGAATCGCGCCAAAACGATCACGAGCCCTATCGACTTCGCCACCGCCAACATGGCAAAATACCTGCCACACGAGTGTGATGCCCTTCAGGCTGCCGTGGAGGCGGTGCAATTCAAGCAGATGTCTCTGCGAGCTGCCGAGACCAGGTTCGGCGTTAGTAAGAGTAAAATTCAACGCCGCACGTCGGTAGAAGTGAAGGCGGCGTCACGCAACGCACCAGAGCCCCTGCTGACCCCCGGAGAAATCGAGGGCATCGTCGACGCTGTTGATGCACGCACGATGCATGGACGCTGCTTCACAAAGGTGGAGCTAGCGTTGCTCATCAGGAACGTCGTCGAGAACAGTCCGTATCAGTGAGAAATCGACGAAAACTTCCCTTCCAAAAGCTTCATCCAGCGCTTTGTTGCTCAGCACAAGGTGGCTTTCGGGACAAGGCGGGTGCAAACGCTTGAGGTGTGTCGAGCAATGGCGTCGACGACAGCTAACGTGGAGCGGCATTACAAGAACCTGGATCAGCTTCTCGATTCGCTGGATGGTGTTCCGCCGTCTCGCATTTGGAACCTTGACGTGACGGGTATGTGCCCTCAAGAACGCAATAGTAAGCAGCTTGTTCTCGCTTCGAAAGGGAAGCGTGCAAACGTGCAAGAGTCCGACGACGGGACGAACGCGTCTGCCTTGGTGTGCGTGAACGCCGACGGTGGATATGTCCCATCATTTTTTATCATGCCCGGCAAGAACTTTAGGCGCCGCGATATTGCTGGGGGCTTTCCAGGTGCGACTTTTGCGTTAAGCGATTCATCCTTCCTGACAACCCACATGTTCATTCAGTACTTTGAACGGTTTGTGAAGGCTATTCCCACGGAACGACTCGTTGTTGTGGTTGCAGACGGCTACCTACTAGTGTCATTTTTTCAGCAGAACGTTGCGCCACGCTCGTGCCAGCGGCATCCATCTTTACGCTTTGCCAGCGCACACCTCACATTTTTTGCAGCCATTGGATGTAACGCTGTTTCATCATTTCAAGCGCTTTCTCGAAGACGAGAAGATAATACTCCGGACGGAACAGCGCCGAAGTGTGGAAAGGGCTGACATGGTCGCGCTGGCATCTCGAGCTCTAGAGCGCTGCTTCACCCGGGCATACATCGTAGACGGGTTTTAGAAAGCTGGGGATACCCTCCAATCAAAGCGGTGATGATGAAGGGCGTAATTGGAGACGGCCCGCTCGTTACGGCGAAAGAGAACATGGTCAAGCTGACAGCAAACACCATCATCACTACACGAACCGCTAGCTGTCTTAAACGCAAAGGTCTGGATGCTGATACAACGCGAGCGCTCTCAATGAACCAGTGGGAGCTAGATGACCTCACCAGCCGCAAGAACAAGAAGCTTCTCGAGGCACCTGATCAATACGTGCACGGAGGAGTGGTCATGACAGCAGACGCTGTCATCCGACTTGTTGAGAAAAAGGAAGAGGTGAAGAGAGTTCAGCTCGAAGAAAACTCCGTCGAAAAGTTGAGAGAGCGCACAGGGCTAGTTTGCTCCAGCAAGCTAAAGCCGACGCTGCGGTTGCCCGACGAGAGCGAGAAGATAGAATAGCACACAATCGACTGCAACGGGTGATCGCAGGCAAATAAAAAGAAGAGCGCAAGTTGTGGCGGCTCGAGGACCCTCGTCGATTGGCGCGCCTGATACGGAAAGGCTTACTAAAGTACCGTGTCCCGGAACCTGAACCGTCACTTCAAGCCTTGGTGTTGGCAACCGATACGACTGCGTTAGTACAGGCTTGCTGCATTAAACCTACATGTGCAAACTACGTTTTCCTTCTTCATGACGATGGTGGTTCTTGCGCAGTATAATTCCAAGTCAACCATGTCTAACGTTGCAGCTCGAAAACTGTCCCGGAACCTGGATCTAGCGGATAACCGTACTAGCGCCAAGAAGCAGAGGAGGTCGCCGGGGAAGGAGGAGAGGCCCCAGACACGCAAGCTCGACTTCAAACTCCCACCCGACGTTCTAGCCGCTTTGCGTGCCGCCTCGAGTATGTACACCGAGGCAGCCAATGTCGACAAGTGGCTGTGCCAGTTAGCGTACTCAAGCGCTTTGATACGATCTAGCAGAGTTTCCCCACGTGCACCTGGCGCATTGGCGCTTCTAGATGGTTTGTCGTCGGGAGTTCTTTGCGTGGGCGCTCCCCGCCCCTCTCAGACAGCGTCGGCGCAAGGACTGCGGCGCAAGCGAAAGATGACAGCGATGCGGGAGCGGCTCGCGTTTCGCAGCTTCTGCATCGAGAGCTGGGGATGCTTCGGTTTCTGTACCGCCTCGAAAGCAAGGGCAAAGGCAACCTGATGTGGTGGGGGGGGGGGGCAGACTGGCAGCCGTACAGCCGAGGCAAAGAGGTATAATTAGTCGTGCACCACGCTCCACGACTTGCTGGACTTGATCAAGCGCAATTTCCCGGAAGATTGCCTTCAAGTTGGACGAAGGCATCTCCGATACCCTACCCGAACTCCTCGAGACACCTGGAGCACTCGACCCAGACTCCTCTGCACGCGTTTGAGCGACAAGGCCCTGGCGCGAATTGCCCTCGACATGCAGTCGACTGAGCCTACCCCAGAGCACTGGCTACCCACGAAGACGGACGGGGTATGGAGCAAGCTGAACGAAGACGCTCGTAATCGAGACCTCAGTCTCAAAATCGAGAAGAAGCTCAAGAACGGCACGTACAATATGCCTCGCATCGAGTCGTACGAGTCAGGCGAGTCCCAGGGTCGCGGATTCGAGCCTTTTGTCACGCCGATGGTTTTCCGACAGCAGTTGGTCCGGTGACGCCGTACGTGCCTCCCGGAGCTCCGGTCTGCAAGTCGAAAAGCGACGGAAAGGAGAAGCACGATAGCGAGGACGAAGAGAAGTTGCACTCCGCCCCGTCGAGCCTGGAACAGCAGCCCGCGAGGGAAGATGACAGCGGCTAGTTTGACGAGAGTGAACTCGGATCACCATACCGCGACAGCGGAGTTCTTCACGTAGAGCATTCAGCCGCCAAATAGGTCGTAGTGTTCCATGTTAAGAAGATAATCTCGTTTGCTCCTCGAGTACTCGACTTGATCCGTACTCAGCGTTCCTCCACAATGCTGGCACGCCTATAGCCGTACTAATCCACCAGAAAAGATTAAAAAGAAAAAGTTGAAATAGGCACCCCGTCGTTTCGTAGCTGCAAGCCATCGCAACGACCGCAGACTCGCGTCGTCTCCGCACGGTCCTAGAAGAGAAGCTCGTCTTCGTCGACGGCAGCATTTGCATCGGTCAGTCGAACGCTCCTCCGCAGCTCGGGCCAACCCCTCTCCTTTCGTTCCTCGTCCTCAAATTGTGCGATCAGCGTAGCGTAGTGAATGCTGACATGGGCAGCCTAACGACAAACGCTAATGTTGACATGAACACAGCAAGTTCTGCCGATGCTGCCACTGTTGACGCAGCTCTGCGGACAAGAACACAGGCGGCGATGCGGATGACGGGGATGATTGTCAAGCTGAAGACGCAACTACAACCAAACCTGGTAGATGTAGCAACGCACGCGACGGATATGCTTCTGACGAAGACAGTAACGCCACCGCGTCACGCGCTCACTCTGAAGAAGAAGCATACGAGCCAGATGATGAGGGGGAAGAGAGCGACGAGAGGAGGGCCATAATGCTGATGGAGATGAGGAAAATGACAAAGAAGTGCCTCACACAACCCGAGAGGACTCCGTCGCGCATTCGCAGCAACATGGAAGTAGGTACCGCTTGGGTTTGACTAGGTGACCCTCTGGATACCAATCTCGCCGGTGAAAGTAGTGGATCGTTCCTGGAAACCGATGGTGAGGGCGTCGTCAATAGACTAAGGTTCCTGGTGCCGGCGTAGACTTTAAAAGCAAGTAGGATGTACAGGTCGCAAGTGTAAGTGTCAGCCTGTGGATGTGCTCGATATGTCCATGGAGCAAAACCGGGAAGACACGTGACCAACCGTTCAACAGTTGCTCGCACGCCACCATGTATGATGAATATATCAGATCGTAGGTACAAACGCCCTTCAACGCAAGATGGAGCATACTACTGCACCATTCACTCTCGCCAAGTTCCAACTGTGGCATCGTCACTTCGCTCCCGTTTGGCTTTGGCAAATAGACTTGTCGATTTCCCCTAACCTCGCAGCCTTGTCAAAAACGGCCATGGCCCTGTGCCGGCCGTCTGATTCTTCAGCGAGCTGCTTATTTGTGCGCTTCTTGGCTTTCGCCTTTGGCTTCTCGGTCGGGGCAGCAGCTGGCTTGCGTCGTTTCTTAGGTGGTGCTTTGATCGTCTCTTGGATCTCTTCTGCCACTTTAAAGGTGTTGAAGCGGTTTTATCAGCAGTGTTCCTGACTAACAACTTCAAAATACAGTCACAGACTCAGTCATCAACAAACTAACATATACAATCGCTGCAAAACTTACTGGCTTGTCCTTCCGAGCGCACCATCACGTTAAAAATATGGAGCCTAGCGCACAGCTCTTGTCCGGACAAACATACGCTAGCAGCTCATCTTCTCCGTTGAAGTAGTCCATGCCGCGCTCCCCACACACACACACTCCCTTCAGCTTGCAGCCAGGTTTCAAGTAGTTGTAGCTGTTATCATGAAAGCATAGGTACAATATTAGCGAGGCACGCTCCTATAACACGCTCCCAAGAACGTGCTGGATCTGGATACCGAATGCAGGTTTCCAAGTCCACTTCTCCTTCCGCAGCAGCGGCCAGACTGCCTTGATGTCCATACAGTATGCCATCTTGTGTCCAGCGTGAAGAAATTCACGAATGAATGGCTTGGCGGCAAGGCGGCAAAGAGTGGAACCGACATTTATATTTTCAAAATATTTGGCTGTGCTACCCGCGGTACTTCAAACCATGTGTTATGACAGCCAATAATATCTTCACATACGGACACGTGGGCCAATCAAATGAGCTTACTATATGGGAAGAGGAGACGATTCAATTTGCGGATTTGCCGACATAGTGAAATCAAGTAATATGCTGTTCAGGACAGTATAATACCGATTTTCGACCAAGGGGTTAAGCAGAATCGAAACTCTAAAGATCTAAAATCCAGATAACTAGGTGGGTCCGTGCTACGGTGAACGAGCTATAACCAACATCGCCAAGCAATTCTCTGGATTTTAGATCCAGAGTTTCTACAGAGGTGCGATTCTGCCTAAAAAAATTCTATAACTGAATTCGAATTACTTAAATTAAAATCATTGGTCAAGTATTACGTACAGCCCAATAGGGATAAATTCGGGTGTCAGTCATATGTGGTCCACACTATTAGTAGGTATCGATTCAATACAAATTTTAAGTATACAAACCTTTTAAAAACACCAAATCCAATCAATTGTGCGCATTTGGAAAGTCATAGAGGGTTTTTCATTACAATTATTAGGTTTCAGGGTGGAGGCTTAAATGATCGCATACGTTGCAATATCCGATCGCTTACGTTAACGTAGCTGGCGCTTCATACAGCGCGCTGTTACCCGCTGAAGTACGATTCCATGTGACCGCGGTTCATACTTTGAGCCTTATAGTTTGAGGTGTTTGCTTTGATCGGCGTGATGCATGCATGTATATCCACAGCCAAGGGAGCGGCAGGCGCTCAACTATGAGCAAAATGCCCGCCTACGTGTTATATAGTACAGTAGTAAGCAATGGGCACGCGGTGCAATGGGTAACACCTTGTAGACAAGAACTAGACTAAGCGAGCATAATGTGCGATGCTGGCGCAGCTAACCAACACGCGACGCGTGCCCTTCACTTACTTCAGCCGGGAGCTGCGGCTGCAGGAGGCTGTGGAAGGCAACTTGCCTCGATGCGGCGCGCACGAAAGCGGCGGCAGCGTGGAGCGCTGGCGAGCTGCATCGTCGACGTAGTTCAAGCAGTGTGTCGAGGTAGTCTTGAGTGGAAGGTGGCCGAGAGTGCTGCCCTCCCGACGACCGCGTAACGAGGGTTCCCAGAGGGCGGTGGTTACGTCGGTCGCCGGAAAAGCAACACTGAGCTTCGAAGGGCCCTTTGGCACCTGGCACGAGAAGATGTATTATGACTTTTGTTCTCTTCGGATTCCTGGATTCGGCCACGCGGCCGAATCCAGGAATACGAAGAGAAATAAAGTTCCGAGCAATGGCTGAAAAAAACTTACAACTTGTTATCTGTATAGAGCTCGGTTCATCGCATCAACTGGTCACTGCCAGTCCAATCCTCTAGTCACACGTGCGAGCTTTGGCAGGATTCCTGCTCCATGAACGGTACCAGAAAACCCAGTGGGTTTTATAATAATGTGATTTAACCCGGTTTTGTTCAAGCAACATTCGTTGGGTGATTGGGTTTTGATGTTGACCCTAGCCGACACAAGCAACATTCACGTGAATGTTTTTCGTTGTGCACCGGATATCGATTATTGAAGGTTAGCGAAACCACGGTTTGAATATACTAAAAATACCGTATTTACTAAAATGACCCTATAATGTGAAATAGCACCACTTTCGGCTAAAAAATCCATCATCCAATCTGAGATAACAGGTGAGTCTTATTATAGAGGTAAATGGTAAGTGAGTTTGACGTATCACTACCAGGAAATTTTCTGATCAAAGCTGCAGGGCCCCGCTGTATGCAAATCCAGAGCTTCCCCGTGCTTGGCGCGGCATTTGTTAATTTTATTCACTACGAATAATGAAATCCGCGCGACTATGTTATCTCTCAGAGCTGCAATTTACAGCTAGCAAGCAATTTCCGTCCAAACGCGTAGTGTAGTAAGCGGAGATTCTGCGCCCATTCTCGCGCCACGTCATCCACTCGGCTTGTTTTCCGCTGCAAGATCCGGGAAGAGATCGAGCTCCATGTGGAAATCCGTTTCGATATTGTGCAACATCATCCAGTCGGTAGCACGATCATATCGCAAGCGCTGGAGACCTCGCACGACTGACATCTTGTAGCCCGGGACATTGCTGAATACCGAGCGTTCCCCTAACGGAACCTTGCGCTTGAGCGAGCGCCCGATGCCGTGCTGAAGAAACCCGTCTTCAGGGACACCAGTGATATCGGCAAGCGTATTGAGAATGTCATACTGCTGCACAGCGTCCTCGATCACAAGTCCCGCCGCGCTCCCCAATCGTCCCTCAGCAATGATGGCACCTGCCACGCGAGTCATCGATTCCTCTTCGACGTATATTATCGCGACTTCCGGAGCCTGGCCGTGGCCACCCATAATAACGACGATGGTGTCATTTGAACGCCTTCGTTAGACATACGGTCCATGAATTTCCCCAGCACCATGTCCGTGAAGTGCCGCATCTCGAGGTAGTTCTTGATATTCCCCGGGTACTTCTCTCCTTCGTATAGAGCGGAGAAGTCGGGTTTCTCGGCATCGGCGTACCATGTTGGGCGTGCCCTAAACGGGTGATGACTCGAGATAGTGTAGTGCGTTAGGAACAAGGGATTCTTGGCTTCACCTTTCTGCATGCGCTCGGTCTGCTCTTTTGTCTTGTTGATAAGCAAGTCGCCGAGTACACGGAAGCTCAGGTCGTCGTGAACACCCCAGTTGAAGCCGCGGCGCTCGTCACCGTACCACTCGCTATGAGCGATGCCATAGTCGCTTTCTGCCACCTTGACCATTTTGTGGTTATTCCAAACGTTGTTGAAACCATGAGACGGGAGGAAGACGTCCCAACCATCAAGGCCCATCGAGCACCCCGTCGTGAAGAAAGTTTCGTAGCCTTTCGCCAGGAAGAGCTGAGGCAATCCCGAAAGCTTTGTATGGTTTCCTGCCTCCAGTGATCCCAGACTTCACGGAACTGTCGTATGGGGTTTGAGCGAACAGCATACTCTCCAGCGAACGGCTCGTTGGGTTGCTTGACCACATATTCCGAAGACCAACACCGCGCTTAGCCCACCTGTCAAAGTTTGGCGTGACAGTTAGATTGGGCCCTTTGAAGAGGTTGGGCGGGTCCTGGTCGCCCACAAGGTAGCGCGATCGAAATCGGAACGACTCGACGCCAATCAAGAACGTTGGGCGGATTGTCGCGCAAAACATCCACGTCGAAAGCGAGGTCTCCTCGAAACCCGGTGGTAAGGCGGTACACGGTGTCGTCATCGAACAGAGAATGCTTCTAGTGTCGCGAGCCGTCCTCAGATCGGGACGGTTCCAGCAGTATTGGAGCACAGAGCGAGTTAGCAGCAAACTTGTTGTAAGAAATACACACAACTAAGTAAAAACAAAGTTATATGAACTCTTGGATCCGAGGCAAATTCACGACTGACCTTCCTATATTTTCTTACCGTTCTCTTCTTGCACGCTCAACCTTGATTTCTCGCTTCTTTCACACACATGTATCCGTCCTCGCTCGCTCGCGTGACGAGACCTCGACGCGACGCCCCTCCTGAGCGTCCAACCGAACTTCACTGCTTGCCACCACCAGCGAGTTCATGACTTCCGACCCGCTCGGGGTCGTGCGGACCTAAGAGGACCTCTAACTTCAGCGAGTCCTCCCTCACGACACGTCCACCGCTCCAACGTCCTTGCCGGCCGCAAAGCGCCAAGTGACGTCGTTGCATCACCACAGGGACGCGCACGAGCGTGCCCAGCGCTGCCTCGCTAAGCACGGTTTCCACCGTGGCCGAGCCGGTGTCCTCCAAACGCACTCGGGACACTAGGACGGATGGATGAACTGCTCCACCCACGGCAAATCTCGCTTCGGACCTTCAGGAGGGGCAACCGGCGCGGGCTGGAGAGCGTGGACTAAGAGCTCGTTCAGGGTCGCGTTCAATGCCGAGAATACTACTAATGGCGAGCACGCGCAGCTCAACGCCACCGCATCAACGGGAAAAGTGACTAGCCCCAAAACGACGGCAGCAATCGGCAATGTCTGCTGGTAGATGAGCTTCCAGAACGGGTGCGTTCTTGTCGCTTTCTTGCCGTTCTCAGTCATAGGGCTGTCCGAATCATCAGCAAGGTCGATTTCACCATACTCGGCACAGTTCAGGGCGGCCACATTAGGACGTGGAGGGGCCTCACCGGCACGTAGGTTGAGTTGCGGCAGGTTAGGTCGCTCCAGCTTGCACACGTGCGCACTATTGCAAAGAGTGTCGTCGCCACAACCAACATATGCAGCGAAATAGCCTCTTTGGAGTTCTCCCGGTGCTACGGGTGCTTCTTGGAGGAACTTTCTCACTCTGATCACTGCAGCCACGAATTCTACCGAGAAGCGCATGTTGCGATTCACCACGAGCAGCATATCAGCGACAAACGGTGCCATCATCGCGAAGAAAAGAAGCCACGAAACGATGAACTTCGTGATGGTCCGTACTCGAACGCCGTGAGTTCGGTCATCCAGGTGTCGAAGTGCGCTATCCAGCAGCCACAGCGAGCACGCGAAGTATGTAGTACAGACCAAGTCCTGCATGAATCCGAGACCCATGACGGCGAACGTGAAGCCTGCCGTGTAGTCTTGAAGGCTCCCGTACATTGCGGCCAGGTTCTTGAGTGCGAGGCATCGACTTGTGAAGAAACACAGCATCGGGGAGGTGTACACGAACAGCCAGCCACGCCAACTAGGGGCACAGACGGCAGCTGCCAAAGTCTTCAGCTTCCTTGGGCACGAAACCTTCCCCCCATTACGATTGTCTTCGTTCAAAGAGTCCGGAGGTCGCCATTGATCTGACTGCACGTCGTTCGAGGAGTTGAGCAAGCGCTTGGATTCCATGGCGCCAACAGTTTCCGTCGAGAATCTTCACACAATGCTAAGAAAATGGGAGGCCGGAGGACTGCTGCCAGCTGAAGAATGACATACTCGCCAGGGTACAGCGTGTGTCAGCGTCCTCGCTCTCTGGTGCTCAACGTCCTCGTCCTCCTTTTGGATAAGACAACAATAACCCATCAGCAAATATATTGTGCCATAGGTTATATTTGATGGTAATCCGCTCTACTTGTGCTATCGGGGGAAGAACAGCCTTCTTCCTCGCTTCCACGATTCAAGTGTTCACTGGAGCCGAGAATGGCCAATTCGTTGGGTACTGATGAGAGCATTGGGAACTCTCTCGCCGCTACTTCTGACTTCTTCTTCTCGTGCCGCCATGCCTTCCAGCGTGAAACGATCGCCCAGACTTGCACAAAGAACTCGATAGCCACGAGTAGAACGGGCGCGAAGAGATCGGAGCCTTGACGCTCCACGTACTTTTGGGAGTTGCGCACGAGGAAAGTGACGGCCACGAGATACCCAAGGCGTTCCGCTCGGTACATGAAGCTCTTGGTGTCCAGCATGTCGACGTATGCGATAACTGCGTGCAAGACGCAAACGCACACCAAAAAGTAGAAGACGATGAAGTTCTTGGACGCGTTCGAGGAGCTGACAACGAGATGGACAATGCTTAGCGGCCCGAGGAAGTCGTTGAAGCGGTCCCAAAAGACCTGCAGCGCCGTGCTGGCCTTGACGTACGGAGATCCACCAAACATCTCGAGGCCCGGCATGTCTCCATCGAAACGCCCCAGTCCGTACAGCGCTTGGCTGATAGCGTCAATCGATCTTGCCACTGCGATGGCCCCAATTGACCCGGCCACCAATACGTTGACACCTTGCTTGATCACGTACCAATTGGCTTGCACGAGGATGTAGGCGCATGTACAGATCGATGCTGGAAGCAGAGCCACCTTCACTACTTCGACGCTCACA
>JAABLL010000746.1:1829-12103 GCA_012295475.1 Phytophthora gonapodyides | reverse complement strand
AGCAGTGTGGGGTATCCGATGGCGACGGGTTTGGGCTCGCTCGCTCTGTTCGTGACGGCGCTCTTCAACACGTACGGCCTGGGTGGAGTCCTGTCGACGAAGGACGGGTGGAACTTCTACCAACCGTTCATAGGCGGGGCTCGGTTCGTGTTCTTCCAGATTGTATCTTGGTCTTGCTTTGGCGCTGGCGCTGCGTTGCAAGTGCTGTATCTGCTGTCACTGGTGGTCGTTGAGCTGGAGTTGTTCGTTGGCGCGATGGCGGTGGCAGGCTCGCTGTTCGTGGTGGCGGAGATCGGCATGATGATGTCGCTGCTGGTCTTCAGAAACTCTCCGCGCACGTCCAAGAAAGTTGGCGAAGAAGTCTTTGCCGACACTGACACCCCGTTGTCAAACCTCAAAGATGCTACGGACGAAGTCAGTGGGTCGGTGGCACCTTCTTCCGATATTGGCGCTCAGGGGTTCCATGAACGTCTCCGGGATTTCGCAGAGGAATGCCTTGGCGTTCTTGTCGTCGGCACGCTGATGAACAATTACTTGATCCCGAATGTGCTCATGGTGGTGACCTTCGCGGTTACGACAAACCTGAGCGCCTCGGATGTCGCGTTCTATGGCCTTGCGGCGTGGGGTATTGAAGCCGCGATGCTCCTGTCGCGCACCGTCGCGACACACCTGTACTTGCAAGACTCACGCAACGGCCTTCGAACTCATGTGAGTCGCTACGACGTCAAGTACATGCTGCCTCAAGTTCTCTCCACGTGCCTTCCTGCGGTGGCCACGTACCGCCACTATATCCACGACATGGAGGCGTTCGTTCCCGTGCTGCTGCTCACCGTCGTGGCTTACAGCTACGAACTCACATACATCGGTAGTCCCGAGGTAGTCGGAGGCCGGGAACGTGCTGGCTGGATATTTGGCCACAGCTTTTTAATGGAGACTATCAAGCGCTACTTCAGCGGTACCATCATCCGCATGGCCCCGCTGGACCCGAAGAAGCAGTACATGCTGAGCTTCCATCCACACGGCATCTCCCCGATCTCGGTAGTATGGCTCCAGTTCAATGCGCAATGGCGGAAGCTGTTCCCGAACTTCTACGCGCACATCTTGACGGCCACAGTCATGCACCAGTTGCCGTTTTCTCGCGATCTACTCCACTTTTTAGGCTCAAGAGAAGTTACCAGGAAAGCGATAACGTACACGTTGAAGCAGAAGGGAAGCGTACTTCTCGTTCCTGGCGGCCAAGCGGAGATGCTGTACCAACAATCAGCACAGAAGGAGGTCCGCGTGTACACCCATCACAAGGGCTTCATCCGCCTGGCCATTGAGAACGGAGTGCCACTGGTGCCTGTATTGAGTTTTAACGAAGGCGAGATGATGGATAACGTGCAAGCTCCCATGATGCAGCGCTGGTTCGTCAAGAAACTCGCCGTCCCGTTCCCGTACTTCCCGTACGGCCGCGCACTGCTCCCGATCCCGCGCAAAGTACACATCCCCATCGTTGTGGGCGAGCCGATGGAGGTGCCGCATATCCTGAAACCCACGCAAGACGCCGTCGATAAGGTTCACGGGAAGTACATGACGGTGCTACAGGAGATGTTCGACAAGTACAAAGATCAAGTCGGCTGTGGTGACTACAGGCTCGTCTTCATATAGAGTCGAGGCACGCACAGCAGCAGGAGACGTACAAGAACTTGTGAAGGTAACCAAAAAATGTTACTACACTTGGTCTTCAAAGCACAGCAGCCCCTTTCTTAAAGGCTGAACACACCAGCCAGCGCTTCAAAGCGCCCACGACGCTGGGTTTGCTCTGGGAACTGCTTCCACGCCGCCTCCACTTTCCCTAGCGCTTTCGAGAGATCCGACGGCACAGGGCGTTGGAACTGCTCCGCGTATTGGTGCCAAATGTTTGGCGGCACGAGCGCCGCGTACGCCAGCAGAATGCACGATCGCCATTTGCTCAAGCTTTTCTCCCACGCAGCGAAGGCCGCCGAGTCGCCAGGCGCTTCGCAAGCACGACCGGAAACCTCTTGAACTTCGTCGTACGTCGCTTCGAACGCAGCCTCGCATGAGACAGCGTTGTAGAAAGAAGCATCGAATGGCGGAAGGGAGGCGTTCCAAGCGGTAAGCGCCTTCCTCAAAGGCTCCGGCAACTCACTCGGATCTTCGCCGCCGATTTCAGCAGCCGCAGCTGAGGTGCCGCCAGTGGGAACAAGATTGGGCGCCGCAAACTTCTGAAGGAATGCCAGGCAATCTTGCTTTCGAGAAGGGATGTAGTCGCTGGCAAGTTTTCCGAGCTACACAAACATGAAATATCAGTACAATACAATGAACACGGCACCTCTTGGCACTTCTATGACGAACCGAGTTGGGGATCGTAACGTTGACGTGTTTGTCGCTCATGAGCTCCTGCAGCATGTCCACCGTCACGACGTCGTTCTCACAGAGGTAGTGGACGGGCGTATTTCCAATCTACGGCATGAGAGAAAGGCAAGGATCAGTCGAAAGCGGCGAGGACAAATGGCTACAACTATCTACTCACGTTGTTCTTGATGTTGAAATTGGCCTTGTACTTTAGCAGCTCGCGGATCACGAATTGGCTCACGCGACTGTTCTGGCAGATGTAGTGCGCCGGGGTCGATTGGAACTATTCGACATCGTAGACACACAGTCACATCAACGCACACTATAACGACAAGTTACGACAACGTACGTGGTTCTGAATGTTGAGGTTCGTCTTCCCCGTCAGGAACAGGCTCAACATGCGGTCCGACACGTAGCTATTCTCCGCCAGATAATGCAGTGGGGAGTTGCCATCCTATCATCGAGTGCAACCACACTCAGTTACCATAACCCAACGTCTCCACCACAGCACTAGTTACCTCATCAACCAAGTTCACGTCCGGCTTGGCCTTGAGCAGTGCCTCCAGCGCTTCCGCCGACACGGCGTCGTTCTCACAGAGTAAGTGCAGCGGCGTCTTCTTGTTATCCTGCAGTGAACAACCCCAATAACTATCAGCCTCCCCACTTGTCCACCAGGAACTCTCCACCGCACGCACCGTCGTCTGCAGGTTCACATTCGCCTTGGCCGCCAGTAGCTGCTGCATACTGGGCACCAGGTCCGCATTCTTGTTCTTGCACAGCAAGTGCAGTGCACTCCACCCGCTCTGCAGCATCCAAGCAATAGTCCCAACTTCTGTCAATATTGGATGATAACACCAATTCCTCTCCCCCCCTCTCTCACCTCGTCCACGGCGTTAACGTCGAAGCCTGCGCGTAGCAGAAGGCCCAACCCCTCAGCCCGAGTTGACGCCCCCACGGAACGATTCTCGCTCAGGAAGTGCAGCGGCGTCCAGCCGTCCAGCAGTGCCTTGACGTCGACGCCTCCGCTCAGCGCCGCCTGCAGCCGAGCAGCGTCGCAGTCGCCCTGCACCTCGTCCCACAACTTGGCGCTCATCTCTTCAAAATGAAGCGGAGAATCAGATGCGGGATCAGATTCAGTACCAATTGTGTACCAATTGTGATTGGGAGATATTCCTGGAATATAGCTGCCAATCACAGTGCAGCAAGACATCGGTAGACGAAGCCATTTACTCACTTGAAGATTGGCGGCCCAGGATGACGAGCTCCCCGACGACCGCTGACCCCGCGACGTGCGCTGTGCTGGACGAGTTCCGTACGCACCATGTGGAGCTGGGGCTGGAGGTGCACATGGCGAAGAAGAAAGTGTCGGGCGTGGCTACTCTGGCCGTGCAGAGACTCCGTAGCGAGGCGACTGCGCTGAGACTGGACGTGTTTCACTTGGTCATCCACTCGGTGTGCGTTGCGCTGCCGGAAGAGGACACGATCGCCGCTCAGTGGAGCATCAAGCCCTTTACGGATTTTGGAGAAGCGCTGGAGGTCGAGATTCCCGAGGAATTGCGGCTCGCAGACGCCTTCGAGCTCACGATCCGCTACGAGACCGACCCGGAGAGTCCCGGCGTGTGCTGGCTTGACAAGGAGCAGACGGCCGGCAAGAAGCTGCCGTTCGTATACACGCAGGGCCAGGAGGTGCTGAACCGCAGCTTCTTCCCCTGCCAGGACTCGCCCTCGGTGCGCGTCACGTACACCGCCTCGGTGGTCGTGCCCAAGGAGCTGGTGTGCGTCATGAGCGCCAAGCTCTGCGGCGCAGAAGACTACGTGCCCGAGGAGGAGGACGCGGAGACAGAAACTACTCCGACCAAGAAGAAATTCACCTTTGAGATGCAGCAGTCCATCCCCGTGTATTTGGTGGCCATGGCCGTGGGAGACCTGGTGGAGGCGGAAGTGGGGCCGCGCTCGAGCATCTGGACGGAGCCGTGCATGATTGAAGCGGCCACGAAGGAGTTTGACGGTGTGCTGGAAGAGTACTTGACCATCGGCGAGCGCCTCTTCGGTGACTATCTGTGGGAGCGCTACGACTTGCTGGTCATGCCGCCTTCGTTCCCGTACGGCGGGATGGAGAACCCGCGGCTCACGTTCGTGTCGCCCTGCACGATTGCTGGTGATCGCTCGCTCGTGTCAAGTACGTTAAGATCAGGACTATCGTGTAGGTGTCGTGTTGCTTGCTCTCACGTGGAGTTGTCTGTGCACTTGCTCCAGTTGTGGCGCACGAGCTATCGCACTCGTGGTTTGGCAACTTGGTGACGAACGCGACGTGGAGCGACTTCTTCCTCAACGAAGGCTTCACAATGTACGCGGAGCGGCGCATTACTGAGGTATCACACGGAAGGTAAGACGTCGGCCCAAGCTTGGTTCGTTGCTAGCCACCAACGCGCTTTTATCTTGCTGTATCCAGGGCTTTGAGCTGCGTGGACGCCAAACTGGGAGAAGCTTTGCTTCGCGAGGAAATCTCTTCACTTGGGGAGCGTTCGCCTCTAACGCGTCTGCGTGTCCCGCTCAACGAAGGCATCGACCCCGGCGACTGCTACAACCAATGCGCGTACGAGAAGGGCTATGCGTTCGTCTGCTACCTGCGAAGCCTTGTGGGGTCCGATATGGTATTTGACAATTTCCTCAAGCAGTACTGCGCTGAGTATCGCTTCCAGTCAATTCCAGCAGAGACGATGATCGCGTTCTTCCTCAAGAGCTTCCCGGAGCTCGCAAACACTGCGGGGACTGATCTAAACGCCGAGATTTCGTTCAATACGTGGCTAAATGAACCGGGCTACCCACGCTTCACGCCAGATCTCTCGGACGCGCAAGAAATCATGCAGAACTGCGAGTCGCTGGCCTTCCACTGGAAGTCGTCGTCTACGCCAGTGCAGCCCAGCGTGCTGTACCTGTCGGAGGAGGCCAAGCAGTGGGAGGCCCCGCTCGTGCTTTACTTCCTGGACTGCTGCTTCGAAGCGAAATTCTCGGATGTGGACGTGGTGATTGCTTTGGGAGACGCGCTTTCGCTGTGGGACTCGCGCAACTCCGAGATTCTGTTCCGCTGGGCGCTGGTCTTGATCAAGAACGGCGTCGTCAGCAAGTTGCCCGTTGTGCGCCGGTTCTTGGAGATGCAGGGCAAACAGAAGTTCCAGCTCCCAGTCTACCGCCTGCTCACGTCGAGCTCCAACGACGAGGTGCGCAACTTTGCCTCGGAGACGTACGCTGCGACGAAGAGGATGCTGCATGTCATGGTTCGCGACCGTATTGAACACCTCCTCGCCGCTATGCGCACCTAAGGTCGAGCTGCTGGTAAAGTCGTCTCGCTAGACCGCCAAACGTCCACCTCGAACTGACGTTGGCGAGCTAGATAACACTTGTGTATTCACTCGAGTCCCCAAGCGGCTCAATCTGTGAGGCTATCCTAACAAATGGTGCACTCCGCTCATCCAACTCGTACTTGCTTCTGTCGATACACGCGTTCGGTAGGTAGTATCTCCTTGACAAGTCTCCATGTTGCCATCTACTGCAGCCCATCACTTGAGCTGCTGCTGCTTCGCTTTCATCGCCGCCCGCACTCGCTGCAGCTCTTGCGAATACTCGTTCACACTTGCAGTCCACACCAACACTCAGATCGTGCACTCCTTCAAAACGCACAAGTGCCAGAGTCGCTCACCTCTTGACCGACAGCTCGATCTCTTCCTTCTCTCGCTCATTCATCCCCCTCGTCCACTCCTCCGCCTGCGACTTGGCCGCCTTATCTTCCATCGTCATTCTGTCAAAAAAATGATACCCAATCTAGAACCCATTTTTAGGATAATGCCTATTTTGAAGTTTAACATTCGAGCCGAGATGCAGCGCGGCCGGCGGCGGCTCCGCCAGCGGTAAGTAGCTGTCTATGACGCCGTCCAGCGGCCCCGGAGCTAACATCTATATGCTGTAATGTCGTCTGGCAGCGCGGAGCGCGATCGCGAGTCCATCGGCAGCAGCAGCGACTCGGACGTGGAGCTTCTGGCCCCACCGGAACCAATGAAACAGACTCGACAGCCAATTGAGGCCACAACGGACAAGAAACAAGAGCTGCAGACGTGGGAGTGCCCCATGTGCACCTTCCTGAACGAGGATTCAGACGCCACCAGGTGCGAAGTGTGCGACAGTGCGCGGCCAGGACTGCCACGCAAGACGCGGAAGCTGTCGCAGTGGCTTTCGCATCCAGTGGAGGCGCAGAAGAGCGAGAAAAAAACGTTGGGGGATCGATCCGAGCCCGTTGAGATCATTGACAGTAGTGGCAATGAAAGTGATGACACAATGAGCGTCACGTCGGCAGCATCGTGTGGTGGAGGGGCTGCCACTGCACGGAAGAAGGTGACGAGTACCAAGGGGCTGTGGGCAGACTTGTACGCCCCCAAGACGGTGGACGATCTCTGCGTCAACAAGAAAAAGGTACAGGAGATCTCCGAATGGCTGGAGAGCAATGCAAAGCCGACTGCTGGCGTGGTCCAGAAGCGGCTGCTCTTCTTGTGTGGACCGCCGGGATCGGGCAAGTCGACGGCCGTGCGGTGCATCGCGCGGAAATTTGGCTTGCTGGTGAAAGAGTGGGAAGACAACTCGGCCGCGGGGAAGCTGAGCTACGAACGCATGTTGAAGGAGGAGATTTGGACACCGCAGGTGTCTGGCGTCGACGATTTTTCCGACTTTATTCATCGGTCGTCGGCGTATTCAGCGCTTCCTGTAGCCACGTCCAGGCACGCGCCTGCTGTGGGACGTAAGCGTAAGATGCCCGGTAGTGAGAAGACTTCAGCGGCAAACAGCGTCGGCCAGCTTATTCTGATCGAGAGCTGGCCACAGACGTGGTCGAAAGACAAGGCGCTTCTGTTTGAGGAGAAGCTGCAACGCATCTACCAGCACGTGGTAGACCCCGCCGGCGGGTGCCACTACCCCGTAATTTGTATCTACAGTGACGTCCAAGGGAGTAAGATCGACTTGGACCATTTGAGTCGGAAGTTTTCTCGCCAAGTGATGCATTCGCCGCTGACTACAGTGATCAACATCAACGCGGTGACATCGGCACAGCTGAAGAAACACCTCACTCGGGTCGCTGCGCTAGAAAGCTGTGCTTCTCAGCCCGACGAGATTCAAAAGATCATCGACAGCAGTAATGGAGATATGCGGCATGCGCTCAACATGCTGCAGCTGTCTCAATATCCCACCGCGGAGAAGCAAAGAGCAGCAGCAGTAAGTGCAGGCAAGAAAAGCAAGAAGAGCGGCGCTTCTTCTATCGGAATTTCTCGCTCGAAGGCGTCGCCATCGTCAACTTCAACAGCTCGTGACCCATTCCTCTCAGATTTCCACGTGGTTGGGAAGTTGCTGCACGGTAAAGTGATGCAAAGCAAGTCTGCTGACACACTGAAGGATAAAGGGAACGATGCCGACTACGACCAAATCCTGGCCGCCTCTGCAATGCCACTGGATCGAGTGCTCGGTCTCGTTCATGAGAACAGCATTGCGTACTTCTCCCAAGTGGAGGATTTATCCGGCGCTTTGGAACTGATGAGTCTGTGCGAAGTCATGGTAGCCGAATCGTACAACGGTGTCAGCAGTTCTGAGGTACGTTCCGAACTCGGTATCTCCAGATTATCTATCGAGGTATTGATCGATGTTTCGTTAACAACCCGTAGGCTTTCAAGCGCTCAAGAGATGTTGCCCAAGCCATTCTTATGCGGACTATTGCAGTCACGAACGAGAACCCGGCCCCAAAGGCGTTTCGGCCGATTACGCGGCCGCGGACGTACGCCGCGAAGCAGCGCATCGTTTCCCGACGTGAGGAGATGCTAGAAGCTACGAGAGGCGGCACCCACGGGCTGCAGTACGCGTGTACCGGCGATGTGTTCGCGTTTGAAGTGGAGCCCTTTTTGACAATTATGGACCGCGTTGGTGGCCCCGCTACTCGCGAGAATGCGGGAAGCAGCGCCTTGGCGATTGACACGCTCTCACTCCAGGAAGAAGTCGACGATGAAATTGAGAACAGCGATGACGAGTGGAAGTAACTCACATTTTAACAACAATTTTGAACTCTTTGAAGATCTCTACGGCTCGGGCGAGGAGGTCGAGCTGCCGGTAGTTGTGTTTGACATGGCTGATTTCCGGATGCTGCTGTCGTACTCTTTCCTTTTTGCAAAGCTGCTGTTCTTGAATTTATCGCCTTGCCCCTCGCTAGCAACTGCAGGTGAAGTAGTCGCTGGAGCGGACGCCTGAGTTGCTCGGTCTTTCTCTTTGTGCTCAATGAGTGCGCTCAGCTTTCCCTTCTTCGGAGTGTTCGTGACGCCTGGAACAGCTGCAGTGCCGAGCGGGAACGGCAGTCCTTGAGAGGTGGTGGCCAAGGATTGTCCTGGCCGAGTTTGGGTGTCATCTTCAACTGTTGGAGAAGGCAACTCCAACAGTAAACTCGTCTCGTGTCCCACCCAACGCACGATGTACTCGCCATTGCGTTTGCGGTTCAGATCTCCTTGCAATCGCCGAGTTGCTGCGTAATGATGGCTGTGGCCAGCGTTCGGCCCTTTATTGTGAGCTGAGCCATCACCGTCGCGTAGCTTTTTCTCCAGATTCGCCAGGCGCTGGTGACAGTTTAGCTGTCCGAGAGAATGTTTATACCATTCGTACAGCGTTAGCGCCTTCGTGAAGCAATTGTGAGCCCCCCGGAGGTTGCCGTTGCGCGAGTGGATCATGCCGATCGCACTCAAGGCTGCAGCCTGGCCAATCTTGTTCCCCACCGTTTTGTACAGGATGAGCGCTGTGCCAAATTGTGCCTTAGCCTCGTCAAACTTGGTCTCGCTTGTGAGCAGAACGCCCATCAGCTTGCGGATATTTGCCTGGCACAGGGTATTCTTGTGCCGCTTTGCAATGTGCAGAGCCTTGTTCGCTGCATTCCAAGCGCCACGATGTCGTCCTGATAGGAACAGCGAGTGCGCGAGGTAACAGGCCACGTCCATTACGTAACCAGCGATCTTCTCGCGCAAAGTGACACTATCGACTCCACCATCTGCAGTCGAACCGACATCGGCTGCAGTTCTCGATGGTCGAGGTGACGAGGCCTTGCTCTCTGCTTGCCACTCGTCTATCATGCGAATATGGAGGGCGAGTATCATCCACAAGTTGGACTCGTGCAGATCCAGAATCAAATAGGCAGCGCTGGACTCGATCGTGAGCGTGCAGATGTGCTGGAAAACCCAATAGCTGACCTTCCGAAAGTGTTTCGCCGTGTTATACAGGAACAGGTCACGGTCGGCAACGCACAGAGACTCCATCACTTCGTTCTTGGCGCCGTCGCCGTCGTACATGCCCAGCAAACTGCGCGCGTAACTTGCGATAAATGGGAACGTCGAATAGGACACGCAGACAGCCAAGAGCTCCGCTTGGTCATCCATACGCTCGACGTGTTCAGAGACGCTAGACGCCCGTCCACTGCGCGTCAGCGAGTTCAGCATGTGCCTGTCATTCAGAACGCGCCGCGATCCGCCTCGGCCATTCGGGATATCGAACTCAGCACTCTCCGCTTTGCCGCTTCCTGTCGTCTCCGTGGCGCTGCTGATGAAATCGCTGTAAGATTTCAAAGCCACCAGCAAAGACTGATCATATCCGCGACTCGATGAATGGCGCGACCTCCTCTTGGAGCTACTGCTGCCGATACCGCTTGTTCCCGTACCACCACTTCGTTTGGGCAGGCCACGCTTCGCAAGCGCGAAGCCGGGGATACGATTTCGTTGAATAAGCGAGAATCGAAGAAGGGTCTCCACGAGTCCCTCGTACTTGCTTCCCCACAAACTCTTAAAATCCGCTGGCATAGCTCCTGCCGGAAGCAACCCGAGAAGCGCAAAGAATCGGATTGCGTCCTG
>JAABLL010000740.1:0-12154 GCA_012295475.1 Phytophthora gonapodyides | reverse complement strand
CAGTTCCAATTTAGCCTTGCACCCAGCAACGCCCAGACCGCCAAGTACCAGCGGCCTGTGATTGGACGAAACAACGAGTACAGGAACTGGATCTACTACACTAGATCTTCGTATCAAAGCCCTAGCCCCAACAGCGAACGGAAGAGCACCATGAGGGGCGCGGAGGACCCGGTGGCGCCGGCGTCGCTGCGAGCGGCGGCATGGCCGCCAGATCCCGGGGATCCACGGCGGGAGGCAGAAGGTCGAACGATGGCGGAGGGGAGTGAGGTAGTGCCGAGGCCAGTCACACTGGCACAAGAGGACGAGCAGACTTCAGCGGGGCAAGAGCGCGATGATCAAGATGAAGACATGCCGCTCAGCAGCCCAGACTCCATAGTGGCGGAAACGCAGACGTCTCAGGCAGCAGAAGAGGAGTCTGAAGACAGAATGGAGAACGAGGATCCGTTAGGCGCGGCTCATGAGGAACGCGACAACCTTGAAACAGTGCAACAGGAAGACAAGGCAGTGGAGAGTGATTCGAAGACGGAAAATGCGGGGCAACAACATCAGGAGGAAGAGCAGCGAGATGTCCAGCCTGCGGAAATGTTCGCCGCAGTCGTCGCAGCAATGCAGGCGGCTCCAGCCACGCGACCACGGGAGGAATGGATCACTACCATAGCGGCCTTATATGCGGTCGCGCATGAAACAGTAGCGATTGATGAGGAGCGCGTTCCAGCAGCGAAGAGACGCTACCCCAAGCTGAAGGGCGAGGAACGGGCCCTACTAACGCGGTTCTTCAAGGAGGCCTTTGTAGTGTCGAAGGGCACGTTCGCGGACTGGACCAGGTCTGCCACCGCTGCGACGAGGGACCTGTACAACACCAGTTGGTCGATGAAGACCATCCTGGAGAGAATGATCGGGCGGGTGAAATGGGCGCGTGACCAACCCATGAATCTCTGGACCGCAAAGGTGAAGGCGGGCATGACTGATGAAGTAACGCCCAACGGGATGGTGAAGCAGTACCAGACGTATATGTTCAACCCGGCCAAATTCTCGAAGGAAGACATTAGCAAGTTGATGAAGCTTTGTGAGCAGCCAGCGGCGGCGGCTCACGGTAGAGCGCTACGAGAAGGGTCCAAGGATGAGTGGAGGATCCTGGAAGCGATGGCGACAGGAAACATCGTGTGTCGTCGAACACCCGCCTTTGTAAAAAGCGTGTTGGACTCGAAGGAGATCACGAGGCTCAACAGGACCATCCAAATGCAAGTGGAAGGAGAATTAGTGTTGCAACTACGAGGTCGCGGATCGGTCCCAGCGAGCCGACGGAACACCAGAGCCATCAAGGACGACATCATGCTAGCGGCCGTCAAAGCGGGAGTTAACCTAGACGAAGTCCAAGGCATGCTGAACAAGACCAAGACAATCAGCTTCAATGCTGCGCAGCGCAGTATACACTTCTTCTACTTCGATCGGTCCACGGCTAAGAAGTACCAGTCGATGTACATCCCGTTCCAGAAGCAGATACATGCGCTCGTAAACGTGCACGGACCTGAAACAGGATCTGTCTGGGATCGACAACTAGCGCGAGATGGAACCCGCCCAACCGCGACGAGAGACTATGCTGTGGTGATTCACAACGTGACTAGATTCACAGACGTGGGGCGACTGACAGCGTATCTCGAGCAACATATTCCGACAGAGTTTGAGCTCGAGGATCTGGACACATGTACGCCGGACTCGCGCACCTCGACGGATTGGCGTTTGACCATGAAATCGATGGAGTGCCCGGACTTCCTACGAGGAGTGGTTCGCATCATTTGGTTTGGGCGACCGCTTATTGTGCAGCACCCAGCCGTCGGATATCGGTTCCAATGCTTGAGATGTGGCAACATCGGGCACCCCATGGCCCGATGCAGCTACACGGACAAGCAATTAGCAGGCCCAGGCAGTCGTGTAGCGGTGGACAGCGAGGTGGCCAAGCTCGAGGACCTCGCCAAACCATTCACCAGCTTTGCAGAAATGCAGGTCACGGCGCATAAGCGTCTATCGCGGCAAGCGACGGCAGCAAGAAAAGCAGATGAAGCAGTGCGCCCGGACAAGCCTAACGGGATCAGCCAGGAGGAGGCGAGGCCCATGCAGACATCCCAAGCAGGTGAAAACAACCACCAGCGACGTTCAACGGAATCAGCAGCACGGAATTTTGTGCCAGTGCCGAAGAAAAACCGAGTAACCTTGCTGAAACGGGCCGACGCGCGGGTGCAAACCGACGAGACCATTCCAATCCCAGGATTCTCGACGCAGCCGTCAAGATATGCTGAGTTGGATGACAGTGACAGAGCGGGAGAAGAACAAGAGGAAAAAACTGAAGATAACCCTCCTGACCACGAGACGATCGAACTCTCATCAGGGGACGAAAGAGATAACGGACGTCGGAAAAAAATCACGGCAGCGGAGAAGGCTCGGCTGCATTTAGTGTCTGATAAACCACCGAAGCTCACGCCTACGCCGCAGCTGGTGGCTTTAAAGCAGAGGGAACGTACGGCGCTCGCTCACGCGATACAGAAACTACAGCAGCTCCGAGGCCAACCAGTACGTACAACAGGTCAAGCACTGGAGAAGGTGACCACTGCTGAGGAGCTAGAGGACCTACTCGGGCTGCGAGCAGTGGCAACTCCGGCGTCTGGCAATTGCATGGCAATGGCATTGGCACAAGCGGCAACCGATCAGGATCTAGTGGCACCTCCAGGAGAGCTAGAGCGCATCACGGCAATCATCAAGCGAGGAGTGGGCTGGTCTGGGCAAATCAACTTCTTAGAGCAGTTCGATCACTTCACTCGCAAGATGACCTTGATCAATGTTGATCGCGGCTGGGAAACGATGGATGCGCACGAGTCGAGTAAGCAATTTCGATGGTACTTGCACGACTACGCGACCTCATCCTCGGACCCGGAGGTCTTCATTCCCAGGCATAATTGGGGGAGCAGCGAGCTCATGGCGCTGGCTGCAAGCTTCATGCAGCGGAAAATCTACGTTATGGCGTACGATGTCGATCACTTGAAACAGTGGCAATGCTGCATGTACAAGCCTGGGTCGGGATCAAAAGGGCGTCGCGTCTACGAGAAGGGAGTTCAGGTCTCACTCCAGCTTGATCGCTGGATGGCAGAACTGCAGAAGGAGAAAGCTGGGGGAACGTCTATGCCGCTAGTGGTCCGCTATTGGGGGGAACACTATTCGGCGTACGTGCACACACAACATCGAACGTACAAGGCGGAAAGGGACCGGGAGCAGCAGGACGCCGACATGGAGGTTGACGAGCAGTATAACGCGGGCTCCATGCAGCAGTCGCCTAACGAGTCAGCAAGTGAGGAGATGCAGCAGGGGAGCTCACAGGAGCCATGGGACCCAGCCACATGGGATGGCAACATCGAGGAACTCCGGCACATGCTAACCGGGCTGACCATCCCTCATGAATTGCAACGTGAGATCCATCACATCCTAGAAGAAGCAGAGCCCACGCGGTACGCGGAACTCTTAGCGTTCCTGATCAACACTGTGGCGCAACTCTCACAACCTCAGCGGGATCAGCTGCTAGCCATGGACTTACGGGATGAAAGTAATGAGGCTATACGGGAAGTGCTACAAAGGTACCAGATTCCTCTGGTAACTCTGAAGCAATGGCAACAGGAAGTGGCCAGCCAGGCCCGAGTGGAGCAAGAACAACTCCAACTTCAGGAGAGTGACGGGGCATCCCAACCCGACTCCGTCTATGAGCCGTCCCAAAGTAGTTCAGTGGCGAGCTCTCAGCAGCTTTCACAAGTTGTCACGCGCAGCGGAACCAAAGAGCAGCTCGGCGGAACGCAAGGAGCGGTGGATCAGCCCAAGCGTTCGCATACAATGACGCTCATTGAAGGAGAACAAATTCGACAGGTCATGCGGTCGCAGACTGGACCAATAGCGATCGCCAAGCAGCGACCTCCGTCGGATCGATCATCGCAGCAGGAGGTAAAACCACATCCTGGCCGAGAAGGGTGGGCAGCTCAATGGCAGCGCTTGCGGCCAATCTGGCCACTGACGGCGAAGGTTCCATTCCCGACGGCAAGTGGTAGCATGACAGAATGGACGGAAGCGGCTCATCAGGAACCCACATGGCTGCTCAGGACCCTGCAACGATTCGAGTTCCCGGATGAGGTGCTCATGAAGTTGAGCGTCCGAGTCTTCGAAGCTTGGACGGCAGTCTGGCGCACTGAATGCCTCTATGGGCGGCTTGTCGCCATGCGGAGCATGACCAAAGATCCATTCATTCGTCAATGGTTAGACAGCTGGAAGGGGAAGTTTGAGCGACATCCGCAAGCCACGTTACCGCCACTAATCGACAACAGCGAGGACTGGCAGAAGATGAGGGCAAACGGCTATGGAGGAGACGACATCCTCACGATTTGTGACACGAACAATCGACTCCGGTTTGCACAGCACACCATTTGTGCGTTCCTGTATGAGAAGGAACTGAAAGTGCTCACGGGCCTGGAGAACGAAATCGACAATGGAGCACAGACACGGCTAGTGCGCCACATGCTGGCGCTGCGAACTGTGCCGGAATATCAACGAGCCTATACGAACATGCCGCAAACGGTGAACTGGAGGGCCGTCGCACGCTTCTTCCAGACAGTCTTGGAGCAAGGGGTGACGGCCGAGGATCAGCACGCTGCAAGTCTTCAATAGCAGCGCGATGAGAGCTCCGCAGCCGTTAGCAGTGGGAGTACGCACGGACGCTTACGGGCGAGAAGTGCAGCTAGGTATTGGAACAACAGGAAGGCAGACGAGGAGAAGCAGACAACACGGGGGAGAACAGAGGAGGATCGAAACCCAAAATGTCAGAGGCTTCAAAGAAGAAAGTAGAAGACGATGGATGGCAGCATGGCGACGGACGCCGGTGCGAGAGCGACCGATCGCCTGGCTCATCCAAGAGACGCATGTGGCAACGGCGAAAGAAGCAATGGAGCTGCAAGCGGAGTGGAGACGACTATGGGGGCGTCAACACCGACATCACGAGCAGGAACTCTCCTACTGGAGCGTAGATGATTCGAAAACAGGAGGGGTGGCGATCCTCCTGAATCCGAGTGAGGTCGGACGAGCGACTCCATGGAAACCCGAGAAATGGACGAAAAGGCTGCTCACAGTGCAGCTGCCGCACTTGACGTTGATCAATGTGTACGCACCGACACATCATGGAGCGCGTGAGGCCTTTTACTCGGAACTGATCGCGAAGGACTGGCCGGAAGGAGATCTGGTGTTCGCCGGAGATTTCAATTGCGTGCAAAGCCCAGGACTTGACCGCATGGGTGAACGCAGCAGTGGTCGCCCAGAGAGTGCGGCGTTGCAAGACCTGACTCAGTCTCTGGGGTTAGAAGACGCCCTGACACTCGCGATAGCTACCGAGGAGGAAGATGAGGAAGATTCCGAGCCCTTGCATCACTTCACTTACTGGGGTCCGGACACAGCCAGTCGGCTGGACAGGTTTTATCTTCCAACCAGCTGGACCAGCAAAGTACATTGGCTCGAGGTGACGGAACCAGCAGCGTCGTCGGATCACCAGAGGGTCAGACTTCACTATCGGGATACAGGAGCCCAGCAGCGCACCCGCCATCGAAAGCGACCCGTACAGTATCCGATTCGGACGGCGCAACCAGGACGTGTCCAAGCAGAACTGCAAGCGGAACTGGCGGACGCCAAGGTGGGCAGCCACACTACAACAGCCAACTGGGACGCCACAGCAAAATTGTGTCGGGAGTGCATTGGGCGCATTGAGAAGCGAGAAACCCAAAGGCGCAACGCAGCAATTCATCGACTCAACGCGCAAAACAGAGCACACCTTTTTACCAGGAACGAACTATTGGAGGCGACAGCGATAGATTTAAGGGAGGAGCATTTGATTCGACTGGGCCAGCGGCTGGAGCGAACTACGGAGCAGATACGATGGAATTTCAAGCGCATCTCCAATTGGGAGCGGGACCAGTCAATTGCGGAGATCCAGCAGCTACACGGCGCACCTTTCACGAGAAAAATGGAGCTCTCCGACTGTTTTGCTTCAGAATGGAAAGAGATTTTTGGAACCATCCACAATGCTTATAGTGGAAAGCAGTTGGAGGATGAATTTGATCACTTTGTTAGCATACCAAGGGAGCGTCAGCTCTCTGACGACCAAAACAAAGTTCTCATGGAGTCAATCACAACGGAAGAAGTGATCCAGGCCATCAAGGCGCTACGTCGACACAAAGCGGCGGGCAGCGACGAGTTAAATAACGACTTTTTCAAGGATCAGCAGGCTTTACTAGTCGACGCCATGGTCGCCATTGGAAATGAACTCCTGAAAGGTGGAGAGCCCCCACGATCTTTCCTGGACGCCCTGATACTACCGCTTCGTAAGCAGGGAGACTCGGCCGATGCGAGAAACTTTCGACCTATCTCGTTACTACAAACGGGCTATAAAGTCTTCACGAAAGTCTTAGCCACCCGGGCACAACGAGTAATGGGCACCCCAATCGGGGAGTCTCAGCAAGGCTTCGTCCATGGTCGTCAAATGATGAAGACGATCATGATGATGATGGCTATGCTCTCGTCGGCGAGAAGCCAGCAGGATCAGGAAGCAGACCTGAGTCGGATCATTCTCACCCTTGACTTCAAAAAGGCATATGACACCGTGGCGCGCGAATTCTTGTTCCTGGCGCTGCGCAAGTTCGGATTCGCAGCGGGGTTTGTGGAAATGATAGAGCGGCTTCACGAAGGAACCACAGCGCGATTTCTCGTCAACGGGGAACTATCTCAGCTGCAGGATGTGGTGTCGGGCATTCGGCAAGGATGCCCACTCGCCCCGTTACTATTCATCCTAGCTGCAGAGATACTAGCGCTCGCGATCAAGCAGGATAGCACGATTAATGGGATCGAGGTGCCGAATGGAGATGGTCAGCGTCATGCTTTCTCGGCGTTTGTGGATGACTCCACAGTATTCTTGCAGGAAGCAAGGCAATTGCCGCGAGTGATGGAGATAGTAGAGAATTTTGGCAAGCTTTCTGGCCTGCACGTACAACCGGCCAAGAGTCATGTCATTTTCCTAAATACGACCATCAAGATGACAACGTATGAGGACATCCCGGTCTTACAGCAAGGGGACACGATTCGTTACCTTGGGCATGCCGTCGGCACAGGGCAGCTCACGGACGTCAACTGGGAACAGCGGATTCGGAAGGTACAACGAAGGTTGGCGACGGCTGCGCAGCTGGCAACCAGCATGGAGAATCGCGTGCAGATCCTAAACGTCATCATGCTGCCGGCAGTTCTCTTCACTGCGGCGGTGTTCGACATGCCAACATGGGCCGGCAATCAGCTTCGCAACCTACAGAAACAGTTCCTCTGGAACCACGCCACGTCAACTGACGCAGCCCGCCACAAGATAAACCCCGGCCTCTTATACTGCCCCAAGCAGGCAGGCGGAGCTGGCTTAGTGTCGATAGAGATTGCAAGCAAGACGCAGAAGGTCAAACAGACCATGCTGTGGCTCATTCAGCGGCGAGACGCCTACTTTCTGGCGTGGAAAACCTGGGCCTGGCGAGGGATGAAAGAAGAACAGTTCGCGGGGCTCACTCCACGGGCTCCATCCAAACGCAACGAGGGACGGCGTGTAACATCACCGGGAGATCGCCTGCAGCGACTCGTCGGCGAATGGATAGCGCCAACACGAGACACGGAACAAAGCGGGCCGCAGCCAGAGCAACGCAGTATGGAGGAGGACGCCATCAGCTGGGCTACAGCAGCAGAATGGACGATTCAGCTACCGTGCATGGAGTACAAAGGCGTGTGGCGAGGAAGGTCTGTGGATGACAACTTCTGGCCAACGTACACTTGGGAATCCAACCCAACAATTCGGGATGCAGAGGGCAACATGTTGACAAGAAGTAAGTACAACAGGATCAGGGCCTGCCGACTGGACGAGTTACAGATACGGCGAACGGCGGTAGATACCTACAAGATGGTGATACCAACCAAAGACGGGAAGATGCACAGGCAAGATAAGATGCGGCGTTGGGGACTGGCGATCCTGCTTGGATCTCCAGAGCTGGAGATAGGAGAGCAGCTAGCAGTACAAGCACGTCTGCAGCTGAGGCATCCGACCGCATTAAGTGCTAACTACAAATGGACAGTCACGGCCACGGGACGAGTGCGAGGAGTGCGCGAAGAGGACGGAGCAGGGGAGAATCAAACTATCACGCTGGACCAGCAGTCAGACGGAATCCACTGGAGAGTGGTGGAGATGACCGAGGCAGATGAACAAACGCAGAACGACAGCAAGCGCATGAGCAGACATGACGAGGCCGGAAGTATAGTATTTTACGCGCACCCTCGGATTCATGGCTTCCCGTGGTTCGTCCCGGAATCCATCGCTAATGCTCACGTGCTAAAGGCCCTGAAAAGACAACCGTTCAAGGCGTTTCGGGGGGATGGCCCCAGTGCTGAGGCAAAGCTCAGGCAGCTGCAATCGTTGGCAACCGCGAGCAACTGGCAAGCAGCAGCACTACAGCAACAACCGAAACAACTCTGGAGCCACGATCGCGCACTCACAGCATACCAAGTCTGGGTCAACTATCGGGTAGCGACCTGCCAACTCAACCTCTTCCATGAGGGACGGCGAGCGGATAACAGTTGCCGCAGGCTGCAATGCTGTTCGGGGAGCAAGGAGACGCTTGAGCACATCTTTTGGAAATGTCCGGTGGCGATTGCATGTTGGCAGAAGCTAGTAGGACACTGGATGGAGGAACGGTGGAGTGAACAGCAGCTCGACGGAATCATCCGACATTGCGCCGGTCGCCAAGCACCACACCTGTCGGCAGTGACTGAAAGGAGACTGAAGGAGGACTACCCCGACGCGGAAGCCCAGCTAATCAAGCAATGGAAGCGGTTGTGGCACATCCTGAGCAGCGTCTGCATCACAACGCTGTGGATGCACAGGAACCGCGTGATCTTTCAGCAGGAAGAGCTCACGCAGGCACAAAGTGTTCAAGAATACTGGACGACCGGAATCACTCAAATCCAAGCGCTAGGAAAACGAGAACGACGACACGCGGACACAGAATTACAAGGGACTTGGTTACTTTTGTGCTGCGCAGCACTAGAAGAACCACCCAGAGAGCAGTCTTCACGGAAGATGAGCCTCGCACAACCACCGACACCGCAAGGGAAATCGGCGTTGCTAGCCAGACTAAGGATATACCAGGCCTCTAGAAGCTAAACAAAGCTAAATAGACCACACCTGCCTCTCTCTCTCTATATGTACTGAACTCGCCACACATTTAAAGGGAGCTGTCAGTGTGTCGTTCACGGCGAGTTTGACGGGTGCCTTTGTGTCTGTAAACACGGAACGCCGATCCATGCAATCACAAGCAAATGATGGCAAGGAAACTTACTTGTTGAGTTCGTATCCTACCAAAACCAACATCTGAGCGGCCGGGATGGTTATTGCTAACGCTGCAAAGTTGCAGACTTGTTACTATAACTCCGTATCTAGCACTTGCTGCTACCTATGCATCCCCTGCTAATTAAGAGGACTTCAGGGACGGCGACTATCAAAAAGAGCCGAGACAACGTCACTCAGGAATGCAATGACGATCAAATGATTACGCATGGTACGTGTACGTGTTTGTATTCAGTATCCCGTTCTGGTGGTGAGGATCCAAGGCAGTGTCGTGGGCTGGCGTGTTGCAATTGCCGAACTGCTCCAACCTGCAATTGATGGCACAGTGCATTCCTCCAGGATGTTGTCGGACAGCAGGCAGCAGATCTTTTGAAGCGCGAGCTCCTCGTGTTACGTGGAGAGTTCAGCGTGGAGTGGCTCTGTGCCATCGTTAGTCGGAGGCTTTTGAGAGTCAAAACGTGTTCGTCCACAAGATCTCCAATGGTAATCATTTGCTGGTGAGTGCACTCCCTTCGTGGCAATCAGGCGCCGTGTCGTCATCAAGCGCAATCCATGCAGCCGACGACGGCGCTCTTGTCGAGATAATTTGTACAGTACATATATCTCCGGTTGCCTTTTGACACCAGTTGAGTGACAACATACCTGCTGAAAGACGGCGCAAAAACGATCTTCACCAGCCCCAAAGCTGCAAGAACCTGGTTGTGCCCACTGCCATCATTTGCTCGTCGTTCCATTAATTGTCAGTCTCCCGCGCCAAGCGCAATCGCCTGTGGCAACATTATTGCTCGGTATCCATGGCAACGTCGAGCTTACCCTCCCAGTCGGCGAGCCAGTCAAGCCTCGACGGATACGACGAGTCGCTCATGACAGCACCACCTTCACGACGAAGCTTCGCCGGCACAAATGCCCACCCGATGCAAACTCGCTGGTTCTCTAGTACATCGACAACAGGCCATCGCTTCCTGGGCATCGTGGGCATCGTGGGCGATCTTGGCGAGCATCGGGCGATCAGCTTCAACGACCGAGGTGACGACCATCTGATTACGAAAACCGGTACCAAATCGATTATACCGGCGTTGAAAGTGAGACCTTGAAGTTGCCAGCCAATCAAAACGGGCCGAATCCACAGTCGAATCCGAAGGCGCAGAGAGAAGCTCCCATTTGCAGTGCCTCTCGTCACTCGGGCCCACCGCGCCTGACAGTCTGACCTGTCACCGCTCGGGCCCCCCCCCCACTGCTCTGCTCATTCCTGAATTCGCCGAGCACAACCCAAGCGCCTCTGCGAGCCACACCCCACACCCGAGCAAGTCTCAACCGACCAAGTCCACTGAAGCCAAGATGGTGCAGCACCAAGTGAAGGAGTACTTCCCCACCGTGCCCAAGGTGACGTTCGAGGGCCAGAACGCCAAGGGCGCGCTCGCCTACCGCGAGTACAACGCCAAGGAGGTGATCCTGGGCAAGACCATGGAGGAGTGGTGCCGCTTCGCCGTGTGCTACTGGCACACGTTCGGCAACACGGGCGCCGACCCGTTCGGCGGAGAGACGTACACGAACCGCTTCTGGAACGAGCCGCTCTCGGCCGCCAGCCTGTCGCCGCGCGAGCGCCTGCTGGAGGCCGCCAAGTGCAAGGCCGACGCCGCCTTCGAGATGTTCACCAAGCTGGGCGTCAAGTACTACACGTTCCACGACGTGGACCTGGTGGGCGAGGGCGCCAGCCTGGAGGAGTCGCAGGGCCTGCTGGACGACATCTCGGACTACCTGCTCGAGAAGCAGAACCAGACGGGCGTCAAGTGCCTCTGGGGCACCACCAACCTCTTCGGCCACCGCCGCTTCCAGAACGGCGCGGCCACCAACCCCGACATGAAGGTGTTCGCGCACGCGGCGGCGCGCGTCAAGAAGGCCATGGAGATCACGCTCAAGCTGGGCGGACAGAACTTCGTCTTCTGGGGCGGCCGCGAGGGCTACCAGAGCATCCTCAACACGGACATGAAGACGGAGCTGGACCACATGGCGGCCTTCTTCAAGCTCGTGGTGGCGTACAAGAAGGAGCTGGGCGCCACGTTCCAGTTCCTCGTGGAGCCCAAGCCGCGCGAGCCCATGAAGCACCAGTACGACTACGACGCCGCCACGGTCATCGCGTTCCTGCACACGTACGGGCTGCAGAACGACTTCAAGCTCAACATCGAGCCCAACCACACGACGCTCGCGGGCCACGACTACGAGCACGACATCTACTACGCCTCGAGCTACAAGATGCTGGGCTCCGTGGACTGCAACACGGGCGACCCGCTCGTGGGCTGGGACACGGACCAGTTCCTCATGGACGAGAAGAAGGCCGTGATCGTCATGAAGCGGATCGTCGAGATGGGCGGCGTCTCGCCCGGAGGCCTCAACTTCGACGCCAAGGTGCGCCGCGAGTCCACGGACCTCGAGGACCTCTTCATCGCGCACGTCGGCTCCATGGACTGCTTCGCGCGCGGCCTGCGCCAGACGGCCAAGCTGCTGCAGAAGAACGAGCTGGGCGACATGGTCAAGCAGCGCTACGCGTCGTGGAAGAGCGCGCTGGGCGAGCGCATCGAGGAGGGCCGCGCCACGCTGGAGGAGGTGGCGGCGTACGCCAAGGAGTCGGGCGAGCCGGACCACCTGTCGGGCAAGCAGGAGCTGGCCGAGATGCTGCTGTTCCGCGGCGTGCAGTAAGGCGTTGGTTGGCAA
>JAABLL010000739.1:0-12158 GCA_012295475.1 Phytophthora gonapodyides | reverse complement strand
TACGGTAATGCAACACACACAATAGCTCTGCTCGTCCCTTACCGTTTCGGGGCAGCGTGCATCAGCCTCCAGAACTGTTCCATCCCTTCACGAAGCTGCACCCCACACAGTCGAATCTGCCGCTCCGCCTCCGTCTGTCGCACCTGTTCCTGCTCGCTCTTCAGCGTCGTCGTGAGCTTGCCAACATATTGATCTAGCTTTGAGCGTCCGTGCGCGCGGTCTAAACCAAGGCTAAGCACGCCGCCAGTCTTCTCCTTCAACCCGTTCTTCTTTCTCCCGAGCAGCGACGACGCGTCCGTGAGCAGCAGCTTCTTCTTGGCTGCGACCTCCATCTCTCGCTCCTTCTCGAGCCTCAGCTGCGAACCCGCGATCGGGTACGCGTCCCTCATGTACCGCGCATGATACTTACCACGCGCATTGAGCTGCGTCTGCCCCGCGGCATTGAGGCGCTTCGCCAGCAACTGCAGCTCCTCCTCTTCCAGATCGTCGAAGCGCGCGTAAATGCCCGGCAGGCTGACCGACTTGGGCTTGTTCTCCTCCACCTTCTTCGCTGCACGGACATCGTCCCGCCGCGCTCGCATCGCCGCGCCATCAGCCGTCAGCTCCTCCGCGCACCGCTCCTACGACGCGATAATGTTATCAGTCAAGTTGACTGAGTCACATGCACAGCCTGGACGAGAGCGGACGTACCGCCTCCAGCCGGTACCGCAGCTGGATCTGCTCGCGGTGGCGCCGCAGGTACTCGACGCGGCGGCGCTCCACCGCGCGCGGGTCGTCGCCCTCGTCGCCCTGAGGCATTTTTGACACACAAGGGTGAGCACGGCAAGTTGAACTTGCCTTTTTGCCGCTCGGACAGAAACGGAGGTCGTGACCATCACTCTCGTTTTGGCACGCCACACCAGTGACACGCAATTAATCGACCGGCAAAGTTGGTCTGTTGAGGGGAAGAGCTGCAGAGCGCGATGCTGTCGTCCGCCAAGTCCATGGACGACGAGGCGGCGCGCCTGGCGGTGCTGCGCGACCCGAAACGTATGGCAGCGCTGCTGGTGCGCGCCTTCTCGACCTCCATGATAGAGGAGACGCCCAACGGGGAGCGAGAGAGCGCGCATTGCGCAGAGGAGGAGGACGAGGAGGTGGAGGAGACGCAGGAAGAGTTCCAAGATCTCGAGAGACGAGCCAGTGCCGGCGTGGCGGCTGAGGCGGCGCCGCTGCGCGTGGTGATCCGCCCCGCAGCAGACGACGACGACGATGAAGAAGAAGAAGAAGAAGAGGAGGAGGAAGCAGAGGAGGACGAGAACACTGACCGGCCGCTGGACGAGGAGGAGCTGGAGGCTGCAGCCACGGCGCTGCAAACAGCCACACGCATCGTGGAGGAGCTACGGCTTAAGATGCTGCTGAAGGCGGGCCAGCAGATGGAGCGGCAGCAGCAAGACGGCGAGGACTCGTCGTTCTCGACGGCTGGGTCTGTTTTAATGACGCCGCCGCTGGTGCCGCGGTCGGAGACGAGTCCTTCTACCAGTCGAGGACCGGGTGTGCCGATGCCGCGCGCACGCCTACGCTACAACAACACATGCAGTGACTGCGGCAAGTCGTTCAACCCGTTCCACCGCAGCAAAAACTGCGTGGCGTGCGGCTTCGCCTTCTGTCCGAAGTGCTCGTCGAAGACCATCGTGCTGCCCTCGTGTTTTGGGTATAGTGACGAGTCTGTGCGGACCTGTGACCTCTGCGCGCGCTGGTTCCAGAAGGCGATGGACCGCTACTTTGATGCCATGGAGCTGACTAAAGGGCAGGATCAAGATCACTCGGTTCATCGTGGCAGTATGGGTGAAATTACCATTGAGGAGAAGCCGCGCGCGTTGTCCAGCTTGAGCAGCAGTCCGGTGCCTGCGTCTTCTGTAAGCGACGGAACGCTGTCCCTCCTGACGCGGGCCCGCTCGTCCGTTTCGTCACCTGAGCCCGTTCCGAGTGGCACAAACGACGAAGATGCCGATGAAGATGTGGAAAATGACGAGCAGCTTACCTCCATGACCTCCACAACATCGACGTCAAGGCGTCGCCACCGACATTCATCGATTTCTTCCGGTCCGTCGCCATCGGTTAGCAAGAACAAGCCCTGGTTCAGTGGCCATTTGCGTGCGATGCATGTGAGCGACAGGCTACCACGTAAGAAGAAACCACGAGGTGACAGCGAGGGCGACGCTGATACCAACAGCCCGGACCTTCGATCTTTTACCCGACGGGGCCGTTTAAGCAGCGTGGCATCGGCGACATCCAAGAGTCGACATACGAATGATGAAGCTGATGAAAGGCCTGGCGGATCGCATGAGGAAGCTGCGGGAAGGTGTCGGATAGACACTGACAGCAGCACACACGGCGGATCGGCATTGAGCATCTCAGTGACAAAGGCCCTCGAGGACAATGATTCGACACGTCCTCGACGAAAAGCGCGTCGGTCCAAGTTCTCTCGATCGGCTAGTTTTGATCTTGCGAACCTGCAGTCTGCTACATCTCCTGACTCGTCTGCGGGGTCTCCAGATAGGAAGCGCTGTAACACCTTCGGGCCGGATGATGCACGAGTCAGTGTTGGCGATGCTGCGAGCGTTGGTAGCGGTCGCTCCATCAGCCTACGGTCTAAGAAGGCGTTTGACGACAGTGACATCGTGGATGCTCGTGCACAGCCTGACTCCGCAGATGTGAAGATGAAGAGCGAAGCCAAACTTTCGGCGGCTGTCCTGCGTTTTGCGGTCTATGAAATGGGTGGAAAAGAAGGCGCTGGGCTACGCCGCACGTTTGGGTTTACGAAAGCGAATCCCGTGCTGGACCGGTATACGCTAGAGCTCGATTGTCGTCAGCGCATCGTGCGAGCCAAGTCCGTGTTCATGCACCGCTTCTGGTCATTTCATTGCGATTCGGTCCAGTCTTTTGTGTTTGGATCATCCGAAGGAATGGCGCGCCTTATCGTGTTCAATGGCGGACAAGGCAACCAGACGCTCGAGCTCAAATTTGCCAACAATGACGAACGAGAGCAGTTCAAGCAGGCGATGGATAGCTGTCGCTCAGCCAACTTGGATCGAATGCGCGGGTTTGCCGCACGATCTGCCGTGTCACTTCCAGCGCGACCGGAACTCCCGGTGTCTCCTGTACCAGACAATTTGCGCTCACCTACGCCTCAAGAACCAAACACAACGTTTTCGGGAGACACGTCAACTTCGATTGAGTCGGATCTGGGGCTGACGCACGACACCAGAGGCAGCAATATCGTGGATTCGCCGAGCTTGCAGTCAATCCATGTGCCTCTTCTACCCGGGGAAGAAGTGGTCAAGGATACAGAACTTCAAGCGACTTTGCTTATCGGGCCAGCCAGCGAAACGTACGAGTCCACTCTGGTGTGGGGGCGACTGCGCGGAAAGGTGGCGTTGACGAATTACCGCGTGATTTTTCTCCCCTTTGAGCGCGTGAGTCAAGTCCAGCCGCAATGCGGTGGACAAGGCGGTATCGCGTACATTCCGCTCTTCGCTATCACGCACGTCCAGCTGCTATATCCTGGTGGTCGGCGGACGAAATCTGGGCGGACGTACTACGCAGGGATGGCAGGGTCTGCGTCTATCATCTCGATTAGCTGCAAGGATATTCGGGTGATGCGATTCCAGTTGGACACACATCCTTCCGTCGCCGATGATCACGCGCATAAGCTGCGTGCAACGATCGCGAAAATGGCGGATGCTTCTCAGCGATATTTGACCGTTGAAAGGGGCAGCCCGACGAGAACATTGTCCCCTGGGCTTGGCCCGCTGTCTAGCATTTCTAGCGGTAGCGGTGCCGCTCCGGATAAAGAAGCAGATGATGGAGAAGAGTCCGCTTTTCATTCAACGCATGGCAGTTCGCGGAGCCCGCCGTATGCTGCTTCACCGGTTATCCGTCCAGATCGGATATTGACGATGCCTCGCGAGATCAGCGGTTCCTTCGCGTTTTCGTACTCCATCAACGAGGTGCCTCCTGGTCAGAATGGGTGGAATCTGTTTGTCGATGAGCGCGAGTTCAAGCGGCAGATTGGCGGCGACCCTGCAGTTTCTCCGTTCCTCAAGTTTTACAGGAACGACAGTGGTAATATCTGCAAGACGTATCCATCCAAGCTGCTCCTCCCGGCCTCCATGAACTCCGCGACGCTGGTCAAAGTGGCGGATTTCCGTGCCAAGAACCGCCTGCCGGTCATTACGTACTACCATCGTCGTAACCGGTGTGTCCTGACGCGTTCGAGCCAACCTCTTCTCGGCAATCTGCTATCTGGTACGTCGAACGTTTCCGACCAGCTGCTTGTCGGAGTGTACCGTCGACTGCCAGACATCATCAAGAACCAGTCGCAGTCGTCGGTATCGTCTCGACCGATCTACATTTTTGACGCACGAAAGCCGAAAGCTTCCACAGGCAACCGGCTCATGGGGAAGGGCGGCGTGGAGACTCCTCAAGATTACCCTGGCGCCGTTATCCACCACCTGAACATCGCCAACATGTACCGGATGCAGTCATCGTTTATGGGGTTGATGAAGCTGTTCTTGCCTGGCGGTATCGAGGACACGGACCGCACGTGGCTCTCGAGTGTGGAGTCAACGAGGTGGCTGGACCATGTGCGTCTGGTACTGGATGGTGCGCTGAAGATCGCGCGCGTATTGGAGCTCGAAGGCGCGTCGGCGCTTGTCCACTGCAGTGATGGCTGGGACCGAACAGCCCAGTTGTGCGCTCTTGCACAGCTGATGATTGATCCCTACTACCGCACTATCACTGGCTTCTGCTGTCTCGTCGAAAAGGATTGGTGTGCGTTTGGACACAAGTTCTCGGAGCGAATTGGAGGAGATCGAAACCGAGACCCACAGCGGAACAAGTCGTCGCCCATCATGTTCCAGTTTATTGACGCAGTCTGGCAGATGCAGCGGCAATATCCGCGTTCGTTCGAGTTCAACGAGCGCTTTCTACTGCACTTGGCGAACGCGATGACGTCTGGGCTCTACGGCACGTTCCTGTATGACTCGCGGCTTCAACGAGATGTGAACGAGGTGACGCACAACAGCGTCTCGGTGTGGACACCCGTGCTGATGACACCGTCGCTTTACTCGAACGCCAACTACGAGCAGTTCGACGGGCCGATCTGGCCGTGGGTGAGCTGCAAGATGATTCGTCTGTGGGACAACTACTTCTTCCAGTGGCACCCCAAGTTTTACAAGTGCCAGTGGGCTTGCAGCTTGGTTTACCACGGTCCGTCCAGCTCCAGCTCACACGGCAGCACGTGTGGAAGCAGGGACACTGTTGACACTGGCAAACATGACATCGAGCAGCATCAAACTCCTCATTGTGACGCCCCGCGTGTCAAGGACCCACCTGCGCTGGACCTACTGGCGACACCAGTAACCTCTGCAATCGCCGAGGACGAAGGCGAGCCAAATGTACCGACTATTAGTCTCTCCTCAGAAGAAGACGCTGACAGCTCGAAACGAGGGCGAACTGCGAGCGGATCCTACACGCAGAAAAACTCCAAGCGCAACCTTTTCGGCTTAAGGAGCCGTCAACGCGCACAAAGCGAGGAGAATGGAAGTCAAGAGGTATGCTAGACGCTGTCCAAAACCGCAGCACCAACGCAGGAATTGGAGCGCAACCACGAAACAGGTAGGGAAAGTTGGCCCTGTACCAGGATGAAAACTTTTTGTAGCATACATTTGCTCTTACTCGCTAGTAGCTCCTTCAGGGCACGTGTCGATGACAATTGTCCCCGGTCCAGCCGTCCCGCAGAGTCTTGACCCGAAGATTTTCGACACGACGCCGGTGATGTTCGACTGTGCGCCTAGGCCTTCAACAACCTGGCTGACCAGGTACTTGGAGACCTCGCTGCTCTGCAGTTCAATGAAGCGCTCAGCAACTGCGGCTTGGCTCACAAAATCGGGATCGTTGCCCAACTTCTCGAACACGTCGACAGCATCCTCGATGGTCTCCGTCACGAAAGACGGTGGCGTTTCTCGGAAGAAGATGTACTCTTTGGTCGGCGTGCTGCCAGGATTTCCCAACTGCACGTGCTTGAGACCCGTCTTCGAGTTGCGCTTGTGGAGGGCGTAGTGCGAAATCTGATCCCCGTTCTGGCTGGTGTTCGTGTCTTCCCCTTTGGCGTCTTCACTGGGAATCGATCCATCGTCAATGTCGTCCACATCTCCGAAGCCAAGAATGCGCAAGTCTTTCGATCGCGCCATTGGCGTCGATCCAGGCTCACCAAGGACGGTACTGTTCGTCTGGTGGTGGGGCGTGGAGCCTGGATGGTTCAGGCGGTTGTAGTCACCATTCAGTTGGTCGTGGAGAGGAGCGACGACGGCACTCTGACCAGCAACTTGGTCGAAGTTGCTGGTGATGACATTCAATGCGGGCTTTCGTCGCGTAGTGGATGTCTTCGTGTGGGATTTCTTGTCTGCCGAAGCAGACCGCTCCTAACGACAGCGTGGAATCACAAGTCAAGACTTAACGCAGCAGTCTTCAGCACGCTGACGAGTACGCACCTTTGTGGTTCGTTTCGCTCGAGCCCGTAGCTTGGCTTCGTTGGAGCACAGGAGGAAGCGCTCTAGCAGAGCTTGAGGCCCGGACGGGATTTCAACGTTTTCGTTTGTCCCGGTCAAGCGCTGATTCAGCTGTTTGATTTCTGCGGTGTCAAGCGGAGGCATCGGCTGGAGAAGCGAAGAGCAGGAGACAGCAATTAGCTACGGTTGGAGGCATCAACCAGGATCCACTTACTCGTTCTTGGTCGAGTATCTTCACCACGTCGTCGTGGCAGTGCAGGAGCAGAAACTCGCGGACGAGGTGGTGCACCGTGACGTCCTGGTTGGACTTGGTTTGGTTTCCCTGCTTCTCTTCCTTTCGGCTCCGTCGATCCTTCTTGGTGCTCGTCACTTGAGCAGGTTCAGCGCCACCACTTACGCTTTCAACCGCTTCAACGACATCCGCCGAGCTGATCCTGTTGGCCTTGGCGTTTGGTGTTTCGGTCGGGCTAACGCACTTTCCTTTGCGGAGGTCGTCGTCATCTTGTGCCTCGTCGTCACTGCCATGCTCGTCTTCCACCAAGAACTCCACTTTCCCGCGCTGCTTCCTCCGCTGGGACGGCGCGTCGACCCCCCATCCCGATGCCGACACCACCTCCACTTGGTCAGCGAAACCAGTTTTCTTCACCCGAGCAGGTCGCGCCGCCGCCGACTCGTCATCGAGCGCCCACACGTTCATGGTTGTCGATCTCGGAGAGGAAGAATGAAGAAGTGCGTCCAGGTGCCTATCATCGAGGCACCCCACACAGGCCCAAGTTAACCTTAGCGCACTATCCTTGGCTTGCTTGTCTATCAAAAATAGTAGCCATGATGGCTAAGTTCTTCACGTCCGTGCCGAGCCCAACTCGACTCGATGCGCTTGGGGCGACGCCAAGGCTTTCGCAAGATCTATGATCGTCGGCGGAGATGCCCGTTTAGATGTTCGACAATACTCCCGGCAAGGCTGGACGCAACAAAAGATGCCTACAGCTTCAACGTATGCAGACGCATAGACACGTTGAAGAGCCACTCAAGACAAGCACCAACATCGAAGTCACCAAGCGATGCTTTGCAATCATCGCCGAGCGGATGGCGCCGCTTCTTGGTCGAAACTGGATATGCTGCTGAAGAGGAGATGAGATTGTCGAGACATTCTGACAAGGATTCCCCACGGACGAAGCAAACACTTTGCTGTACGCTGACAATTAGCTGTGAATCTCATCGCCCCCAGGACACTGCCGATCTTCGCGCAGAGGATCGGTTCATGACCAGCTGCCCGAGCAGAAGTCCAAGACGATGTCGAGGAAAGTTTGGGTAAAATGATTGTCGCTACATTAACCTGCTCATCGATACACATATACACGTGCACACGATCGAGAGATAAATTTGCTTGCAAGCAGGCTTTAATCCCGTTGTCTTCTTTGCTGCGGAGCTTAACTAACTTTTTTTTCAATCGCGTGAAAGCAACGAGTCGAGACTCCACACGCTGGCGCTACGGACACGGTCTGGCGAGTGGCTTGACAGGAGATTGCCATGCCTCGCTCGTCAGCGTCCTGCACTGCTGGACGATGTGATCATGTCTGTTGACGAGCGAAAAGGACAGGCACCGCAGTGATCTTCCGCTGGGTTTCGGCATGTACGCGCCCCCAGCGCCATGCGGTAATGGGCCACACCCAGCCTGGGAGAAGCAAAAGGCGCCGACAAGCGTGCAATTGACGACGTCGAGCCGAGAGGGCTTTTGCTTCAAAAGTTTTGAGTTTTGAGAGGCAGCGGGGCCAGAGCGCAGTTCTTCAGAGAAAACCGGGGAGAAGGATTAGCGAGAAGATCTGATCCGCCCGAGGCGTCTGCGCTCTTGCTCCGCGCTGCCGATCCCCAGAGCCGATGCGCGATTCCTGCTGGATGCAGCTGCGGAGAAGAGAAGATTTGGCGCGCAGCTCAAGTGGCTACAGGAAGGACACCTGCAGACTGCAGTGCAGGTGGACGTGTTCGCGTGTTCCGCGATTGCTTTGTCAAAAGATCTCGCTCCAGTGATCGAAGGCGTCGCCACATCGACTGCGATGCCCGGGCGAGAGCATTCCCGCAGAGCGTTGGCCAGAAACCCGGGGCAACGGCGCAAAGCCCGCATCGATGAGGTGAGAGTCCCAGCTCAACCACTCGCCTGCTGCGCTTCGCTTCGGGCCTGCCGCCTTCCTTCCCAGATCTCGAGAGCGCAGCACACCATTTTTCACCGGAAAACCGGCTAACCGCTTTTCATGAGCTCTTGCATCAAGGAAGACGAGGCTCGCAACTCCACGACTTGCTTCAACAGCGGTCTACACTGCAACACCTACGCTCCGGCCTGGTGCTCCGGAGCTCCATGCCGGTGATCCGAACCGTCAAGTGAAAACCTGAGCACTTGTTTTCAACGAAACCGGAGGTCTCAGGATTCCGGAACGGTGGTTCTCGTTCGTGCAGCAACCCCTCCATAGGAACCAAGCAGCAGGTGGCATCCAACGAGAGCCACGAGGACAAGTGTGCTCTGGCTCAGCTCGTATTTTTACTACTGCCATGCTGGACTGTCCAAAGTCTCGGTGTTCACCGCAGCCATGCCCCATTGCTGCACGAAGAGCCTGTAGCCAGGACTGGGGCAAGTGATGAGTTCTTGGGCAGCTGGCGCGCAGCGGCGAGCCCGAGAGCCAAGCTGTCCCCGAGCTGCGAGCTACTCACTTCACCCCACTCTTGGATTTACCGTCTGTCGCTCAAGTGCTTCAATTCCTTCGCCTCCTTACGACCACCACAATGGACGCTTGCCTGCAGAAGTTCGAGACCAGCATGGGCTCCGCTCCGACGACGCCCACCTCGGTGCAGCCCCTGGACGCAGCCACACCGTGTCGTGTTGCCCACTGGGACAGCAAGCGCGAGAAGTGCAACAACTGCGAGCTCATCTACCTCAAGACGCTGAGCCAGCACTCGGGCTTCTGCTCCGTGGACTGCAAGTCCAACAAGGTCTACCTGCAGAAGGTGAACCGCACCATTCGCGCCATGAAGGACGCGGTGGACGAGCGCCAGCGGGTGCAGGATCAAGAGCAAGAGCTCCGCGAGGAGCCGACGTCGCAGCAAGAGCCCCAGCAAGTCGAAGTGGAGCAACCCAGCGCCAAGCTGCAGCCTGGTGAGGCGTCTCCCAAAGTTGCCACTATTGCTGCTGCCCACGACGCTGCGAACAGCTTGAAGCATGCTCAGTCGTTCGCTGAATTTGGCCTTGAGGCGCGCGTGCAGGATGCCAGCAACGTCGAGTGGTCTTTCAGTGCCATGTACTAAAGAGCCAAGAGCCGACTGTGAACTAGAGCCTCACGATAGAGATTGAGATGTATTTAAATAAACACACATAGAGAACAATGGTCTTGCTACATGTAGCAGCTTGTTTCCCATGGTGGCAAAATCTTCCACAACAGCAAGAAACCCTGGTTTGATTCAGGTTTGCTGGTTCGTCAGCAAAATTTAATACGTGTACATCGGAAACTTGCGTCGCGACAAGCAAAGGAGAGCAAGTGAATACATTGTACATGTAGGAGTGAACGACGCAGACAAGCATGAATTGTGCGGTAGAGCGCGAGTGGCTCGAAGCTGCTTCGGCGCAAACCTACGACAAGCCCGTTGGAACGAGTCGGAGCCAATTGATGAGTTGGGCGCCGGAACTGTTTGCCACGTGGATGCCTTTCCACTTTGGCTCCCAACTTGAGGCTTACAAGCGGCAAACTGCTCGATCAGGCTGCTTCTCAGGAGAAGAAGGCAACGGCGTCGACGTGGCGAAAGATGGTTGTAACGGATGGGGTGTGGGGAGGGGAGGGCTAGCTCAACTGCCTTTGATCACCAGAGGCCCAGCATGAGAATGAAGCAAGCGCAGAAAAACCAGCGAGTCGAGTCGAGGCTGCAAACAGCGGCGTCCTGCTACATAATACTGTAGGACTCTTGCTCAGGTTGAGTTGTGTCATGCCCGATTTCTGTTTCAACGGGCTCCGATCTCTCGTCGCTCGAGCAGATCAACGAGGAGCTCCGCCGCGGGAGTCCGCGCTCTGTTTGCGTCTAGGCGGCGACGCGAGCCGGGGCTCCGCTGAGTGCGCGAAAAATACAGCGAGACAAACAAGATGAGTTGCCAAACGTCCGATCGCGCGCGGCGAGCTCGTTTCGCTTGCGCCGAGGCACCCTGACCCTGCCAGCATTTAACGTCGGGGCATTGCAAACCAGTGAAAGCTGCGGTAAGGGTGAGAACGGCTTTAGTCTGCGATGGCTGCGCGGCGCAAGGCAGCGGTGGTCGCCACGACTCGACAATGCGCCAAAATGCTGAAAAAAATCGGCAGTCCAGTCCGGTCTCGTCGAGCGGGCCAAGAGAGGGACTGTCGATTCCAGTGCTGCGCTTTGCTTGCTGGCCAGTGCACCTGAGTCTGCAGACGGGCCGAAGCGACGCGATCGCTGCGCCTTGAATGCTTTCGCCCTGGGCTCTCTTGGCCAGCGTTTGAGCTCTCTTGCCTTGCCGGCCTGTCAAACTGAAGCAGACGAGGAAGGTCCCTCCCTCTTCAGCGTAGCCTCTCCTTCCCGAGCGCCGGCTGCGCTGCTCAGAGCAGAGGCGTGCAGCGCAATGAAGCATTTGCGGCGCCCGTGGCGGTGGGGTCATCTCCCCGGCAAGAGGGAACGCGAGTCCCACACATGCCACCGGGATCTGCCAAGCGGTGGCGCCGCGGAGCTTGATGCAGGGGGCCGTGTCTGCTGCGGCGTGGTCGCAGGCCTGGTGTTGGTTGGCGAGATCCTCCCTCCCTGCTGCTTGGTGAAATGGCTGCCCACATCGATTGATGAAAGCTCCGCGTGGTTTTGCGGTGGTGTCGTTCTCATGTGCACTGGATGCCTGCTCCGCTCCTCAATCCAGCATTGGGGAGTATGCGACGCCAACATGGTAAGCTCCAGCCTTCGGCCTTTCAATGACACTCCGAAGTTCGGCGTGCTGGATCGTGACCCAGACGTAGATCGACGTCGGTGCTTTTTCCGTTCTGGTGCTAGTCCCGACGGGAGGCGAGCGCTTCGTACGTGTTCGCTGGTCACCGCCGCGAGCGGTCCCGGATCTGTCGACGAGCTGCACACTCGCAGCAGTTCGCAAGCTTGCAATCGTCGTTGAAAGCGGCAAAGATGAGCCAGGCACTTGGGGCGCGCTGTCGGCGCCGTCGATACAGCTCAACGGCTGCTGTCTCCCTGCAATCGGCGATTGCTTTCTGTTCGAGCACCGAGGCAGCGTACATGTATTCGACCGCTTGGTCAATGCAGCAAAGAACACGCCGCTGCCGACTGGTGAATGAAATGCCCGCGGTTGCTGTAAGCCTCCGGGTGGCGCACACTGCGCACACGAATACGAACGCAACGGTGCCGTGTCCTTGAGTCGCGCTAGCTCGCCCCCCGTTGATACTTGAAGTCGAATTGAAAGCGCTGCAACGGAAAGCAACAGCAAGGGGTAAGCTTTGAGGAACTGCACAATTGCCACTTCATAGCATCATAGCACGAGATCTATTCAGGCAAGTTGCCACGTACCAGTTCCAATTTTCATCCAGTCATATCACCGCAAATGGAATTAATCCACCAATCGGC
>JAABLL010000738.1:1694-12160 GCA_012295475.1 Phytophthora gonapodyides | reverse complement strand
TGCAAAATATCGGTGCGCTCGGCGCAGAAGCTCATGGACCACGTCAACTTCTCCCCGCTTCACCAAGCCTCACTTGGACTGGGCAAAAGTTCCAAGAATGGTGACAACGCTAAGTTTGCAGGGCAAATGCGTCGACTGCTGTACGACGGCTCCAAGCTCTTCTGGCGTGTCAATGAGACGCTCGATCTCTGCATCTACGAAGACATGTCGGCGAACTGCGTCACCATTCGGGCTTTCCAGCAGAAGTCACCGCAGTCCTCGGAAAACGACCAGAAGAAAAGCTCGGGAGATCCCATTCCAGCATTGGATGTAGATTTGCGTCGTCTGCGTCAGACGTTGGGGCTCGAAGCCGCTCCCAAGGCACCTTACGGGGGGAGAATGGCGTACCCTCCGATGAACACTCCGTCAACCACAACGCTCGCTTCTAAGGCCAAGTCGTCAGCCGATTCATCGACACCAAGACACTCCGGTGAGTTGATCACGAAGTATTTACTTGCACGACTGCAGGCACAACGCGACTCGCGCGATCGAGTGAAGCTCATCTTGCAGAAGATAAACGACGATGAAGTGGATCCAGCAGAGCTGTTGCTTGCCACAACCGGCACCTCCCAAGGTCTGCCCAGTGATCTTGCAATCCGCCGCCGCCACACTATCGACGACGTGAAGGAGGCGCAGAAGGAGGTGTCCGTGGCAGCGTCACGTCTCAAGAATGCGCGTATTAAGGCAGAAGAGCTTTCAAACCTTGCGCGAATGACGCTGGATGCGTTCTCGCAGAACCACAGCTCAGCCAACCAAGCCGAGACCAAGATGATCACCAAAGAGCAGGCCAAAGTAGCCGCACTAGCATCGTCGGCATCCAACACGATTCTGAACGGTGGAGGTCGACGCTTCAGTGTCATGGAAAACAAGCCTGCCTCCGCCTGGATGCGCGCCTACGACCGCGTCGTGCTTCAGAACGCCGTGGAGCGAAGCAAAGAGGTGATTGAGCAACTTCCTCACTACGAGGAGAGAATGGGCTCAATTCATGAGGCCAAGTAGCTCCCACCATCGCAGCCACACAAAAAGAAATACTTAATAGCATGCATACACTTGAAATTGCGTTTTGTTGGTGCTGACAAACTTGGATGAGCTCTGCTCAGATAAACCCATTTCGTGTAATCCAAGTTGATAGGAATTATATACTTTCTACACTTTGTTTCCTGCGCAGGTAATCTCAAAGGCTCTTGCGCGGGTCTTCCCAGGTGGTGACGCGGTTGATATGGTCGATGAAGAAGGTTCGGCCTTTGGCGTCTGTCTTCTCCTCCCAACCGACCGGAAGAGGAGCGACAGTTGCAGCATCTTCATCGGGATTTCTCGCGGACATGTCCGCCGATGCGTCCTCTTTCTGCTGGCAAATGTACTGCAGCAGCGCCTCGCAATAAAGATCGCGAGCTTCTTGATTCGAGAAATCCAGTCTCGCCGTGGATTTCCAAGGCATCGAGTTGGGCTCAGTCCGGGGCGTTTCCGAAGACATCCTTTTGCCCATTGTCAATATGTTTGGAGGCTTGGGGCTGAATTCATAAAGAAGTAAGAAAGTGTTAGTTGCAGTGCGTTCTTTCCTGGACCCACTCGATTCACTTCAAAGCAAGTCGTGAGGCTGTACTTACTCCCGAATCCGAATGTTGATACCTGGCGAGATCTTCTGTGTCTTGGGGTGCATCGCGGGGAAGTTTGTCGTCACGGTGGTTGCATGAAGTCGATCGTTTTCCTTCAGGTTCGTCGATAGGGGTCAGAACTATCATGAAATAAGCGACAACGCCAGCCAACAAGCACGTACTCGATTGTGGTAGTCGGTGATCCGACGATTCATGTGAGCAATTCGAACTTCGTGTGCTGCTCGCTCGTCGCGCATCCGTCTGGCAAACGTGCTGAGGTTTTCACTCCTTGTCTTGGGTGGGCTTCCTTCCTGCAGCTCATCCACTGAAACACCGATGGAGTTGGTTCAAGTGAAGGTTGTGTAGCTTGATATCAATGAAATGGACAGCTCCTACCTTTCTCACCGCAGTCGACCCCTGCAGCCGTATACGCAACCACGTGCTTGAAGCGCCGCAGCTCTGCCTGCGTCTGGAATCGACCGCCAGCATTACGCTCATCAAAAGAACAGAAGCCGGCATGCGTAGCGCGATTCATTCTGAAAAAAGTCGTGCTCACTCGATGCCTGAAGACGAGATGCGAGAAGCGACTCGGTTAGCGTAAAGGATCTCAATCTCCAGGTGCGCACCAGGATAAGAGCAGCGGAGCTATTGTGATACACTCGTCGCACTCGTCCCCGCATCAAAGTCCACTAAAAATACGGTCTGCACTCAGCTCAGATCCTACACGACACCAACGCAAATGATGTCAACAACTTCATCCGCAGGAAGCAAACAGATCCAAATGGCGCGTGCCCACCACCCCGTCCTTCATGATAAGCATCGCGTTGGTGAAAAGGAGCCTGTTGCCACGATAATTCCTGATGATCCCTTGGATTTCGCGTTGTACACTCCAGAGTACACTCAGCCTGACTCAGCAGCCACGAACTTCCGTGACGGTGACGCTGCGTGGACACGCTTTCTTGCTGCCAGACCGCTGCTTTACCTACCTGATCGCTCTCCTAACACTGATGAAGATCCGATCAATCGTCACCGGCGAGTTTGGACCCATCAGGAGCTCCAAACTTTTGGAGATGTGGTTGAAGAACGCACCCGAGCGCAATTGCTGCTGCAAGAGCGAACGTTGCGTCGATGGCACCAGTCGGCGACCCATTTGCAACGTCGCTTTCGAGGAATGCGCGGCAGAATGCACGTACTTCGACTTCGACAGGAGCTGTTCGAGTACGCAGCTACGCTGGAGAGAGCCATGGAGCTTGCTCGTGAGCGGCGGAGGCGACACAAGGCTGCTGCTGCAATACAGAGGGTATACCGGTGTCACCGCAAATATGTCGTTCGTCGGCAGATAGCGGCGATCACGCTGCAGGGTGCGAGTAAGCGCTTCATGCATCGTCTGAGACGCTGGCGAGCTCAGTTGACTCTTCAGCACGCAGCTCGTTGCTTTCTGTGGCGACTGCGATGGCAACGACACAGACAGCAAGTGAGGAAAATGCTCCATGCCGCAGCCAGGAAGCAGCAACTTCTGCAGACCACAGAAGCTTTTCGACGAGTACGAGAGAAGGTTTTGCTTCAACGCCAGGCCGATACGTGGAGTGCTCACCCGGAGCGCATGCACATGTTGCTGCGCGCTCGTCGGCGACAGCAGACGATAAAAACGTCAACAACTTTGGCTGCGCTTCCTCCAGTGCGAGCTCCTGCAAAGCTGCGTGGCATAGCAGCAAAAGCTAGCAAAGAGTCAACCGGGCATCCCAGACAGCATCAAGTGGAATTACCTCCCATTTGCCCTTCCAGCCGTGGAGAGTAAACTCAAATGTCAGTAAAGTTGTTGGACTCGACGACTTGTTCAAATCTTCGAAAGCAATGAACGTGTTCAAAAAGCTCAAGCTGCACGACAAATTGACTGCGCACGCGAAAAAATACCGTACCATTTCCAGCGCGTCGACTAACCTGCTCGCAGTCCAGTACAGATCCGGGAAATTGCGGTGCGCACTGGGCTCTCACACTGCTCGGTCGACCTCAGCAACCCATCCAGTTTCGAGAAAACCACGTCTAGCACCACTGCAGGAAACCAATCACGGCGAATTAGCCAGAAGAGCTTAAACTGCTTCGAGAAAGAGAGTGCTTCGGTCAATTCCATTGCGTTGCGGAGACCACCGCAAAAATTCTCCATGGCAGCCAGAATCTCGTTCTCCAACAGACACAAACTAGCGCCACCTTCGTCCTCTTCCACTCGAAATCCAGGCAAGCCAGCAATAGTGAACGTAAGTTGCAAACAAGCAGCAAAAAACTCACGGCGCATCTCCATTTCCTTAGCCTTTTGCAGCAGCGCAATGCGCGCTTGGTCGTGATCGTGGAACGCTGCAGTCTCACCCTTGGCCACATCGAGCGCGCTTTCAAAGGCGATCAATAGGCAGTTAGACGGCTCGGGCTGGTGATCCACCATGGTGATGCACTTATCCAGCACGTTCTTCCATTGTCCAGCCGCCTTTTCTCTCTCAGTTGCGTGTTTAGCAGCACTGCTAGCAAGCTGCTCCTTTTCATCGATGCACAACTGCGTCAGCTTCTCCAGTTGCGTTATAGTGCTGTTGAAAGCACGTTCGCGGCCCAAGCTCGTCCTCGAGCACTCCATCAGCATGCCGCTCCATTTGTCCATTAATTGCAACATGTCGTTCACGTTGAACCCCTGCGTTTTCTCCTCCTTTACTGTCGTTTCTTGTGGCTCTTGTGCGGGGGCGGTCTGTGCAAGACTCAGCACCTGGCAGACCACGAGCACCAACTCTTCGCAGGACCGGACGCGGCGAGCGTGGCCTCTGGAGAACAGCAGGAGCTGGCCCAGTTGCTCGCAGGCGAACTGCAGACGGCGGCGCAGGTCGAGAGATGCCGGCGCGCCAATGTCTTGCAGCAACGTCTCCAAAACGTGCGAATTGGCCCGCACCTCGCTGTGCTTGGCCAGCACCAGCAGTTGATCGGCCACGGCCGACCACGAGAAGGACCCGGCACTGCTGCTGCTGCTGGACGTCTCCTCCATCGTGTCGTCCTCATCGTCGCTGATGACGATCACCTCGTGGGCAATGGGCGGTGCTGCTGCTGCAGAGTCCATGGCCAAGTCGGAAGCTTCCTGGTGTGGGCGGCGTTGCACCATAAAAAAAAAAGCTTCAACCCTCTGCAAACCGATTGACAGATGTTGAAGTGGGTCGAGTCACTCTTCATGTCATTAAATCGAGGTAACCGGACCGTCCATTGAACCGCGCTGATTGAACCGTCGAGCCAGTGGGTCTTGCCCCCCTGTCGCTCCAGAAGAAAAACGAGAAACTCCCCACACATTCTCAAAGAAGAAGAAGGCGTCGCGCCCCAGCAGATTTAAGTTAAGCAAGCACCGCAAGCCGAGTGCTTCCCTCGCAGCTTGCCTTCCGTCGCTGCCTCCTTGTCGAGCGCCTGTTCCCTTTGCATTCCGACTCGTGTCCGTCGTCCTCAGTTGGCTCGGCAGTCCGTCTCTCCGTCGTGGAATACACCCCGCTCGCTGTCCGTCCGTCCCTCGCCTTGTTGGCGCCCGCTCCCGCTACTGGCGTCTGAGCCGTCGTCCACACACACCAACTCATTGTCCAAGGTAAAGAAAGATCCCAGTCAATGTCTAGCTTTAAACAGTAGGAAGCCGTCAGGCCTCTGTAGTGGCACGTCCGCTGTCATTATGCCGCCCTGCTTCAGCGTCACACGCACTCGCACTTCGTTGCAGTCTCTCCCGCCCTTCATGGGTTTTCTCGAGCCATTGGCGGCTCTGCTGCATCACTTTGTGAGAGCCGTAAAGCTCCCTGAAGTCTTCTTGTGGTGGCACGAGTTGCCGAGCAATGACGGAGGTGTCTGGCTGAGCCTCACGAGCCCACGCTTGAGAGAGTTGGTCTTCTAATGGGAGAAGAGTGACGTGGTGTGCTGGTGTACGGCGATCGAGGCCTGCAGCTTCCGATGGAGGTGAAAGAGATGACTCACTGAGTGTCTTGTCTGGATGTAGAACATGAACGTCAACATGGAGCGAGCCAGCTTCACCAGCTTGCTGGAGAACTCGCAGTTCGGCGGCCCCATGCAAGTCCCGCAGCTGCACGCTCAAGCCCCGCCAGCCTTCGGACTCCAGGCCATGTCGTCGCAGCCGATGGCCAACGCGCAGTACATGAAGCAGGTGCAGCAGCACACGCCGGCCCCAGCTCCGTTGAAGATGCCCGCAGACCAATCGGTAGGTTCACGGGGTGGAGATCCTGCCGCTTCAATGAGAAGGATCCCTAACTGTGTCGTCTTTGCTGTTGATATGCAGGTCCCTAACGTGCTGCAGAACATGCTGAACCGCAGCCACAGCTCGAGGCTGACGCCCTCAAGTGCGGAGGCGTCGTTGCTGTCTCTCGTGGATGGCGAGCTTCGCGTGTCTTCCATCTCGAACCTCTCAGTCTTCCTCAAGGTTTTACCGCGCTGCAAGACGGAGCCCGAGCAAACTCTGGCGCTCGTTGTGCTTCGTGCGACGTCCACTGCAAGCGACGCCAAGCTGGCTCGCTCGTGTGCTATTGCCTTCGAGAAGGGGGGCGGGCTGCGCCTCGCGCGCGCCTGGGTCGAGTCGGCAGTCACCTGGCAACACAATGACTTGCTGGTCTTACTCTTAGAAGTGCTGCAGACGCTACCGTTGCAATTAACTAGTATTACGGAAGCACGTATCAATGAGCCTATCGTCAAGCTGCGCAAGAACGCTCGAGAGGAGCGGGTCAAGCGCGCGGCTCAGGATCTTCTCAAGTTTTGGCGCAGCAAGTTCACTGAGAAGGACAAGCCGTCGGCAGCCAAGGACAAGAGCCACCACGACTCGACCAGCACCAACAAGACGTCAACGTCGACGTCTCCTCCCGCAGCATCGACCTCTCCGAAGCGAGGCTCTTCCTCCTCAACGGCTACTAGCTCAGGCGCCAGCACAGCTGTGCCTGCTAAGCAGCCGAAGGTACTGAAGAAGCGCACAATCAAGCGGTTAGAACGGCTTCCTTTTGGCGGCGGCAGTGCCGTGTCCAAGTCCAGTGACCTGATTGGGAACCTCATGCAGCGCAAGTCGGCCAAGGATGCCGCCGCTGCTGCCGAAGCCGAGAAGAAGAAGGCCAGGACGGCCAACAGCAGTGCGAACGCCGGTAGTAGCAGCGATGCGAAGATGGAGGACTCCAATTCAACCTCTGCATCTAGCAGTGCAAGCGAGGGTTCTGCCTCCAGTACCAGCGTGGACGACACACTGTCGTCTATTCCCCTTCCCACGATCCAAAGCTTCAAAGCTGTTGCTTCCTCGAGCTCGTCGTCGAAAGAGCGAAAGCGCATTCGCTGGGCCGACGAAAGCGGTGCGGAGCTGGTGAAGGTGAAGCTGATCGAGTCTTGGCGAGACCTCGTGCCGTACGATCCCCGCCACGACGATCAGTCCTTCAAAGATGCCAAGCTTCGAGAGCACGCCAACGAGCGGCATGCGATGCTGGCGCAGCACCACAAGATGCCGCCGGCAGTGGCCGCGTCGAAGTCCCGCGAGTGGACGACGCCTGCGTTCATGCGGCTGCCAGAGGCTGTGTCAAGTCGAGCCCAGAGCAAGACGGACGAGATGCACGTCCAGGACAGCCGCCGCCGGCACGTGGACGAGTACGAAGTCCTGGCTGGTGAGATGCCGATCCCGAGTCCCAAGGAGTGGGAACGCGTCAACGAGCCGCACCGAGGGCCACCGCTCGAGATCCCGCTCAGTGACGTGGTCGAAAGCGAGCCCAGCAATGTGCCTGCTGCGTCTGGCGCCATGATGGCACCGCCGACCTCATCAGCCCCATCTGACTATGGCTACAACGCTGGAGGATACAACCAGACACCGGTGTACGACCAGCGAGGTTTCAACCACCGCAGTGAGTACAATGGCCGCCAGGAACCTGATGCGGACCGCAAGCTGCGAGAAGCGTTGGGTCCGCTGCAGGAGAACACGGTCGCTCTCCTGCTAGACAACCCCGACGTGGTGCCGCAGGTGCTGGAGGAGGCGCAGCGCCATGGCAACCGCATTCCCGATGCGCGTGTGTACGAGATCGTGGATCATTATCGTCGCGGACGCTTCCAAGCGCCGCCCAATGCCAATGGTGGTCCGCCGCCAGCGTATAGTCCTTATGGTAGTCAGCAGCAACCGTACGGCGATATGGGCCCCGATGCGGGCTACGATCACCAGTATCAGCAGCAGTATCCGCCTCAGCAAGGCCCCGGCGGGCCCTTTCTGGCTGGCAAGCGGAAAGCGGACGCCATGGGCGCTCCTCACGGCAACGGCGTCATGCCCGACGCACCGCAGTCGTTCAGGCAGTCGAAGAAGACCCGAGGCACGCTGCCGTGCAGGTTCTTTGCCTCTCCGATGGGTTGCAAGCATGGCAACAACTGCCACTACGCGCATGTTCAGCCGGTGCCAGCTAACGGCCCCGAGCTTATTTATAACAACAATGGCCCCATGATGGGAGGTCCCGGCCCCATGATGGGCGGCCGCGGCGGCGGCCACATGGAGCGATACGGCCCCGGCGGCATGCACGGAGGCTCCGGTCACCACATGCGCGGCGGACGGTGATGGAAGTCGAGAAATATATGCGTCGTCCAAACGTCACAAGCCCAAAGTCTCAATCTCGTTTGTGGGCAGAGAAGAANGTTGTTTTTGTTTGCCAATTGAGCATGGTATATTGCCTTTTGTCCTGTTTCGTTATTCAGAACCCACCACTTGCCAACGCGCAGAGCGCGTGACAGAGCAGCAGGGAACAACACGTTCGCTACGAGAGATGCCTCAGGACCGTTCACCCGGTGAAAGGTGAGGCTGAGCCTGGGGCTCCGAGCTTCGCATGAGCGTTACAGCTTACGCCTTGACAGACGAAGCCTTGCGGCTGCTGCGACGCTTGGCGATCTCGCTGGCACGACGGTCCTTCTGCTCCTTAACGCGCTGCAGTGCCATAAGGCGAAAAAGGAGCAGGATAGATCCAACATCATCGCGCACAGTAAGTCAGTCTCCTGCCATACAAACACTTTTCAAAGAAAAGCAGCAAATGAGGACAAGGACGCACCTGAGCGTGGAGACGGTTGTACTCGGCGGCCTCGAGCTGCACCTTCTCGCGCTGGTGCACCTTCTTGAGGGCAATCTGGCGCTTGTGGTGGAGCATGCGGGGAGTCACGAGACGCTGGATCTTGGGCGCCTTGTCGTTCTTCTTGCCCGTCTTGGACTCGAACTTACGACGGATGACGAACTTACGCACGTCGTCCTCCTTGGTCAGGTTGAACAGCTTGCGGATGTTCGAGGCACGCTTGGGGCCAAGACGACGCGGGATCTGCACGTCGGTCAGGCCGGGGACGTCAGCCTCGCCGGCCTTGACGACCACCAGGTTGAGCACCGAAAGGTCCGGGCCGACGATGCAGCCGCGCACCGACTTGCGCTTGCGCTCACCACGGCGACGCGAACGGTAGCACGACTTGCCCTTGGAGAGGAGAAGACGGGCACGGCCGTTGGACAGGACACCCTGCTTCATGGGGAAACCCTGCTTGTCGTTACCGCCCGACACGCGGAAGATGAAGCCCTTGAACTCGTCGCCGAGGACCTCGCCCTCGACCTCCTGCGAGATGCGCTTGTCGTAGAACGCGCGGAGCTTGTGCTCGTCATCGACTTCGAGCACCTTCTGGGCGCCCGACAGGGGGTTGGCAATGTTGAGCTTCATGTTGAAATCTGTAAGGAGGGCAATTACGATCAGTCTTCTTACTCGGCTTTCACAAGGTTCTGCTGGCCGCTCGCTGCTGGCGATTGCATGGTCGGGTAGCTGCGCGTCTACCCTAGGACAAGCTGGACGGCGGACTCCCCGCCAAGCGCCAGCAGCCACAGACAAAAGCGCGCGAAACAGATCCACTTTCGTACCTCACAAGACAATAAGGACAATGGAATTGACGCCATGCTGGGCGGCTCGCTTCCTCCACCACCAACGCTCCACCGCGGGCCATCACGGGCCAACCAAGCCTTTTCACCTGGGAAAACGCCTTTCAAACTCCGCTACACAGTCCGGGCTCTCGCTTGAATTTCGCCGCATCTTGTGTTTTGTATGCTTCTGTGGTCGTCGCTAAGTTCGTTTTTCCACAAAGAAAGACGTTAAGTGCGGTATATCCAATTCTGGCGAGTACCCAGCAACTTTACCCGCTCGTTTGCCAGCCTCTCGTTCGCCTCAAGTACGTAGGGCTGCGTTCCTGAAGAGCTCACTTTGCAAGACGGACCAACATGGGCAACCAAGTGAGCACTCCCGTTGCTGCTGCTACTGCTGCTGCTAGCCAGCAGGGCGGCTGTCCCGTGCCGCATGACGACAAGAAGACGGACGGCTGCCCCGTGCAGCACGACGCCAAGAAGATCGAGGGTTGCCCCGTGCAGCACGATGGCAAGAAGCCATCGGTGGCCGACGCCATGGCCGGCGGCTGCCCCGTGGTGAAGGACGGCAAGGAGGAAAAGGAGGTGTACAACGTCTACGGCAAGCGCATCGACCCCACCAACATGATGCCGTACAACCCGAACCAGGACCCGAGAGACGAGCAGCGCTACCCGCTGCCGCAGGGCCGCGTGCAGTCGACGATCCCCAAGGGCGGCACCGAGGGGACGTGGCTGTACCCGTCCGAGCAAATGTTCTTCAACGCACTAAGACGCAAGGGTAAGGGCGAGGACGTGCACGAGGGCGACGTTACCGCCATCGTGTCCATCCACAACAACATGAACGAGCGGGCGTGGGCACAGGTCGAGCATTACGAGAAGGTGTGCCACCCTGAGCTTGACAGCAAGCTGCTCAAGTTCTGCGGCCGTCCGGA
>JAABLL010000737.1:0-10334 GCA_012295475.1 Phytophthora gonapodyides | reverse complement strand
CCCAACAGGTGGAGCCAACCCCCAGTCTGCAAAATGAACCGATCCTCTCCTGCTTCTCGTGGCCGCGCGCGCCCCGCCGCCTCCTCCTCCTCGTCGCCCGCGGCGGACACGGAAACAATGGTGCTGCGCGCGACGCCGTCCATCAAGCGCTACAACATCGCGCGCTTCGACCTGCCGCAGCTGCCGCGTCTGGCGGCGTGCGCGCAGCCCGTCATGATGTACCGCGAGCCGGAGCGCGTGGACGACGAGGAGGACAAGGAGGAGGAGCCCGTGGGCTGGAACCCGGCGCTCCGTAAGCGCCGCCGTCGCCGCCGCAAGGACACGCGCACGCGCGGCTGGGTGATCGAGGACAGCGAGGGCAAGAACAAGTTCAACGGCACGTTCGAAGGCGGCCAGGCGTCCACGTACATGCTGCTGGTCAAGAACCGCCACAACGACGAGTTCAGCGTCATGCCCGTGGAGCAGTGGTTCCGCTTCAAGAAGCCGCTCAACTACCGCACGCTCACGCTGGACGAGGCCGAGGAGATGAACAACGAGAAGAAGCGCGCCGTGGAGCGCTGGCTCATGAAGCACAAGCTCGCGGGCGAGGACAAGCCCGACGCCGGCGGGGACACGGTCAGTGCGCCTCGTGTGCGCACGGGTGCGCTGGCCTCGGCCGGGGTTACCAAGGTCAAGACGGAGGGAGAAGACATCTTCGGGGTCAGCGAGACGGCGCGTCCGCGGCGTGTGGCCCGCCCCAAGGCTAAGGGGGAAGGAGCCACGGGCGAAGACGGAGGAGACTTCGAAGAGAAGTTTGACGACGACGAGAGCGATGCCGAGATTCATAATGACGAGTCGGCGGCGATCGAGTCCGACTCGGAGGAAGACGAGTTCGAAGTGGACCCGGATGGAACGGGGAAGCTCACGGAGACCGGCCAGGCCATGAAGGATCTGCTCAAGCGCGCGCAGAACGGAGAGATGCTGGAGAACAACAAGGAGAAGGAGGACGAGGAGGAAGACGACGAGGACGAAAACTTCTCGGCCAAGGACATGGACGTCATCAAGCGCGACCTCGGCGGCAATATCATCCGCGACCGCTCCGTCACGGCGGGAGAAGGCGGTGCGCCGGGCGAGGCCAAGGCTGGAACGGGCGCTGCAGAAGGCGGCGCTGCTGACGACGCGGCCGGCAAGGCCAAGGGCGCTGCGACTGCTGGCGCGGATGGCGCCAGCGGCAAGAAACGCAAGCCCGACGACAGCCGCGTGAAGGACGAGACGCCGAGCAAGAAGGGCAAGGCGGCGGCCACGGCGTCCACCAAGCTGACGGAGGCCGGCGTGCAGCAGGAGCTGATTCGTTACGGCGGACGTATGCGCACGCGCGACTTGCTGCGGAAGCTCAAGAGGCTGATCGTCACGGACAACGACAAGGCGCTGCTGAAGGACATCCTGCGCACCATTTGCGACGTTGAAGTGGACGCCATCGACGGCCGTCTGCTGGTGCTGAAGTCCCAGTTCCGTTAAGCTCATCTGGCTCGGAAGGGAAACCCCATGGCGGAAAAATACTAGAAAAAAGGAACTTACGGGATATACCCGTAATACGTGGAGCTCCAGCTTTTCAAAAACTACATTCACTTAAACAACAGTGTACCTTTTTTTCTCGCAGTGTGCCGTACTTCTCGTCCAGCTCATTCAGGATGGAACTGTCGAAGGCCAGAGTGTGCGCTTGCAGGTTGGCTACGATGGTCATTCACCCACGAAGTCGCCCATGGGGTTTGGATCCTCGATTTGCTGTAATTCGGCACAGACAGACGAGTTTATCAATGTTTCTGACAGCTTCACCGGGCAGCTTCATCCTTGGAACTCGAGCGCAACGAGGCAGGCGACGATCGTGGGGGTTGAAATGAGCGTAGTACTACTTTGCTTTTCCTTTCTACTACGAAGTACATGCAGTCGTTGCACGCTAATAAAATAGAATAAACTACTGTAAGTAAATGTTTTTTCGTTTTTTGCGTTGTCCCGGCACCATCGTGCCGGGACAACGCCCTATGTAAGTTCTTCACCGTAGCGTCATTTTCCAGCACGAATGGTGAAGCTGCTGCTAAGATTCGTAGGGTACCTGTACCGATTTATCTTACCACCAGCCAGCTGGAAAAGTCGCAAAGCGAATTCGAGAAGCATCGTCTTCTCCACTTACCTCGCAATCTGAGCGCCGAGGTCACCGCCACCGATCGTCACTGAAGTTCGTGCCACCTCGGAAGCAACATCTCAACGAGAATCCAAGCCCCCAGACGAAGACTATCATGGTCAAGTCGCGCTTCATCATCAACCCGTTCCCAGAGATGGTCATCTCGCCTAGTGAGCGTCTTCAACTGCAAGACTTGGCCAACGGCATCATCATGTCCAAACTCGACAACTACAACGCGTTCGTCTCGACGGGAAAGCGCAAGGTCGACCCCCGTCGGTGGAAGCAAATCAAGGAGCGAGAGAAGCTCACTGTGTTCGCGGAGCGACCGGAGTCTGCCCACTCCGCCGGTGACGAACCTTCCGGCTCAGGTCTTCCGATGGTCTTGTGCGTCGGAACGATCGAGGGCAAGCTGGACGATCTCATGTACGGCGTCATGAGCGAAGACCTCGAGACGATGCGCATCAAGGCCTCGTACGTCAACGACGTGAGTGGAGCAGCTGTGCTGGACCCCGTCGTGACCCCAACTCTCGAAGACCCGTTCCAGTCGCTTATCGTGAAATGGATGGAGCTCGACATCCCGTTCGCGTCCACGAGCCTCGTCAAGAACCGCGACTACGTCTACCTAGAGGGAACAGGCATGGTAACATCCCAGACCGGCGAACGCCTTGGCTACCACCTGCTCCACTCTGTGGGTTTCTCTCAAACGCATGAACTGCCAAACCGGATCCGCGGCAACGTCTCGATCGTCGGTTTTTGGCGACAGGCTGGGGCCAATGCGCTCGAGATGTACGCCACCGGGATCTTCGACCCGTGCGGTGATATGATCCGGATGCTCGTTGTGCCGGGAATGGCGACTGCCTTCGTGTCCAGTGTGATGTACCCGTTCTGCGGCCAGATGCGGAAGCTGTCGTTCATGCTGGACAAGGCCTACGGCGAGTCCAAGCACCGAGGAGCTCCGAACAAGAAGAGTGTGTGTGTCACTTGCTCGGCTCCGATCGGTCGTCGCCTCGGAGACTTCTCAAAGAGCGACAGCACCTGCAAGCTCTGCTTCGGTCACGTGTGTCACGCCTGTCGAGTGATCCGGAAGCTGAGCTTCGTCGACCCGGACTTGCAGCTGTCCAAGCGGAAGGTGACGTTCTGCACGACATGTATGAGCTCGGTGACCAGCATGAGCGCGATGGATGTCGCGCGTGCGAAGATGCTGAGTGCGAGGAAGGGCGTCGGTTATTCCAGCGCCCAGACCGCTTCAACTGTGAGCGGAGACAATGGCAGCGAGATTTCGTTCAGCAGTGGAAGCTGAAAGAAACACAACAAGTGATTGGTAAAACTACATTTGAAAATACACATTCGTATCGTTCGGAGCTTCCTTTGAGAATGAATACACATTTGCAGCGTTCGTCCGTTCGGAGCGCCGAATAAAGCAAGGATTAACTTTGACTGTCAAAGGCAGTCGATCAGCAAAGTGACTCTCCGATGCTGAAGCACGTACGAGTGTGGCTGAACTGGTGCCATTTTACGTCTTCAATCTGTTAGTACGAACATCTCGCCTTTAGTTACTTCCTACGGCGATCACTCGTTGTCGGTAGTGACGTTGACCCCGACTCGTGCAAAACTGGAGGGCGATGGTGATGCTTGCTTAGCAGCTATCGTGCGCTGCTACGGTAGGCTCCACCGTCGGCGTGGCCGTAGTGACCGCCGGACTGGCAGTCGTGGCAACGGGGATGGCCGTCGTCACCGAAGGGCTGAAGGTACTGATCGTCGTTGTCGACGTCGTCTGGGTAGTGGTGGACGACGAAGATGAGGGCGAAGTAGTCGACACCGAAGTGGTCGTCACCACGGGGGCCGACGTCGTCACAGTCACGGTAGCAGTGGTGCTCGCAGGAGAAGACGTGCTGGTTGAAGTCGTGGTTGACGTCTGGGTCTGGCCGGTGGAGCTCGAGCTCGTGGTCTGGGTCGCTGTCTGGGTGGTCGAGCTTGAGCTCGTGGTCTGCGTCGAAGCAGACGTCGAAGTGGTCGAGCTTGAGCTCGAAGACACAGCGCTGGCGCCGTCCAGAGCCGTCAGGTAGTCCTCGCTCTTGAGCTGACTATCGTACGTGTAGATACCGAAGTGCCTCTCGAGCTCGACGTCCACGGACGTGTCATCACTTCTCCTATCGAACACATCGAACCAGAACTTCAGAGACGTCTCCGCTCCCGTGGGGACCCACGCGGCGACAGCTTCGAAGTACTGGATGGACGAGTCGAGCGAGGGGGTCACGTCGGGCGACAGCGTCGACGGATCTCCCGCCGAGGGGAAGCCCGTCTCGCACAGCAGCATCTGCGAGACCGAGTACTTGGCGGCAATGGCGTCCCAGACCGAGTCCAGCAGCGCCGTGGGCTCACTCGAGTCGTAGCTGTCGTCAAAGAACGGGTAGATGTTGACGCCGAGGATGTCGAGGCTCTCGGACAACTGGGTGATCTGGGCGTCGTAGTCCGTGTCGAGGTACTCGGTGGAGCGCTGCACCGTGCCGAACAGGATGTCGTCAGCGTCGTCGCCCAGCGTCTCCTTGATGGACGTGGCGATGGCGATGATCTCCGTGGCGGTGGTGCCAGTGTACATGTTCTCATTGCCGATCAGGATGGCCTCGACGGTGCCGGGGTAGTCCTGCACCGCAGCCACGGCGCTGTCGATCTGGTCCTGCTGCCACGACTCGTCCGTCATGTAGATGCCGAGGTGCAGCTTGATGCCGTGGGCGGCAGCGTACTGGGCGACGCCCACCCCGTAGAACTGCGAGTAGAACGTGCGCACGTGCGTGAAGGTCTGCGCGATGAGCTCCATGTCGGCGTCGATGGCCTCCTCCAGCGCGGTGGTGTCGAGAGTTTCGCTGTCTGTGAGCGGGTACGCCGTCGAGTGCATGGCACTGTACGTGGTGGCCATGTACGCCGCCGCGTTGGTCGACGTGAGGTTGCGCGACGTCGCCGCCGCCGACTGGCAGACCGCACTGACGGCCAGGCCAATGGCCAGCATGACTTTACTAGCAGCGAACATCGTGGTCGGGTTCCTGCGAGCTCTACGAGTGCTAGAAGACTACTTGCTGATGCGCGCGCGAGTTCCGAAATGAGAGGAGAGTGCTGGGCTTGCGGTCCATGTAGCTCGCGATGACGGCATCGACTGGAGAGAGCGGCAGACTTGCCATCTTGTGCACGCACGGCACGGTTCATACCGGGTCTGTGTCATGCGTTGCGCCCGTCAGTTTCTAGGGCGAGTGCCCGTAGGCGCCGAGGCATGTCATGTTGCCTGCCCTCTTGTCGATCATGGCAGATCATTTCGACTGGTTCGAATCTCTCTGGTCGTCACGTCGATCATTTGCTTGGGCTCACGAGGCTCGTGACGAGCTGTCAAGGAGTGGGACGCAAGTGCTGGTTTAGCACTTTGACCAGGTCGGCATGGGACACACTGCGGACGGCAGATTCCGTTCGCCCCCCTCACGACCGGCTTATTAGCGCCATCCGCTCGCTGCTCTCTGGGCTCTCTGGGCCAGACAGTGGACACAGGCAGCGCTTATGAAGGCGCTGCGACACAAGTGGCGAACCCAAGCACGAAAGCCGTCGCCAAGCCGGGCTTCTACCGCCAACTGACCGATCTTCTCGGTGCGCCGGTCGTGCTGCATTGCTACAGTACTTTGGTGGCAGCTATCACTACGGGGAAGCTTGTACTCGGTCTAGAGCGCAACAGCAACACAACGGCGCTGCCCTCTATACGTCTGCACCCGGTGCACCACTTGCTGAGTGTATGTGTATCCCAGCCCGTCTTGACTCACTCACGAAAGCGAACCCCGCCCAGACTCGGCGTGCCCGAGGGATCCAGTGGCGCAGAAGCCAGGCTATCAAGCAAGCATCCCTGTTCGCTTGCCAGCGCCGTCGGCAACGAGCCTGCAATCCCCATATCGACTCGATATTACCGATAACTTGCGGCGCGCTATCCACTCTCCAAGTTGTCACCAGTATGGCACAAATGGCTTGGCTGATCAACGACCCGTACGTTGAAGTGAAAGATGTCCACCAACTACACCTGAAATAGGTGTCATCTTTCCCATTCACATTACGTACCTCACATAAATTACGTACATATGGTGTCCAGTGAGTGAAGGTCAAAATGTAGCCGTCTTCGATCAATGCACTAAGATACAAGCCACCTTGGAGCCATGGTGCGCCGCGTGAAGATGTCGTGGCAGGAGGCGCTGGGCGAAGAGATCGAGCCGGTGCAGTCGCAGCCGCAGCCGCAGCCTAAGAGCAAGAAGAAGCCGCCGCCGAAGGACGAGAACGCCGCGCCGCGCTGCAAGAAGCGACACCCGAACGACGTGAAGACGGAGCAGGACTTTGACGCCATCGCGGGCTTCGACGAGAGCTCTGAGGGCGAGTTGGACGAGGAGGTAGACACGTTCGGAGGTGCTGGCTTTGTGATGGTGGATCTGGAGAGCGAGATGGAGGAGCTGGCGCTCGTGGCCACAGAGGAAGGCTTTGCAAGTGTCAAGGTGGGGACGCAGAAGGACGAGAAACAGCAGAAGCTGAGCAAGAAGCAGAAGAAGAAGGCGAGGCAGGCGCAAAAGCTGCTGGAGGAGGTGCAACAAGCTGCTCCTGCTACGTCCGAGAAGAGCAAGAAGCAGAAGAAGAAGAGCGAAGCTGCTCTTGTTGAAGACAAGCAGGAGGCGAAGAGCGCTCCTAAGAAGGACAAAAAGAAGCAGAAGAAGAAAGAGGGTGAAGGTGAAAAGGCGGTGCAGGTGGACGAGAAGCCCAAGACTACCGCAACGGAAGGGAAGAAGAGCTCGAGGAAGGACGCTCGCGGGAACGGCCAGGCTACGTACTCGGAGTACTTGGAGCGTGACGTGGTCGTCCGAGGGCTGGAATCGGGTGGGCTTCTTCAAGGCAAGCTCCGCGTCAACGCCATGTACCGCATGGACGGCTACGTCACAGTGGATGGGCTGGCGATGGATGTGGTCGTGAAGGGGATGCAGGATCGCAACCGCGCTCTTGACGGCGACCTCGTAGCGGTTCGACTGCTCCCGGAGTCGGAGTGGAAGCCTTTGAACGACGAGAACGAACGGAGGGCTGTAGCTGGTGCTGCGTCGAAGCCGATCTCTTCAAGCGAAGGCATTGACAAGAAGGCTCTGCATTCGCTCTGGCTCCCGAGTGTGCAGACGGACGAGTGCTTTTTCAAGCGCTCGCCGGACGAAGAAAGCTCTGTTGACATGCTGAAACAGTGCATGACTCGCCTGAATGAGCGAATTAAGGAGTCTCGCTGCCGTCCGACTGCGACTGTGGTGTTCATCTTGGCCCAGGGCAACGCTAACGGCTTTATCGGCTCTTTGGAGCCCAAGACGAGAGTGAAGGACCTGGAATCGCCGCTGTCAACCAACGACAACTACGCCTACTTCAATGCCGATGACCTTCGCTTGCCTCGACACGTTCGGATCCCGAGGCTGCAGCTGCCCGACGAGTTCATCAGCCGCCCTCTGCTGTATTCAAAGTCGATGCTCTGCTTCTGCCGGATCAAAACCTGGTCAACCAGGCACCAGAGCCCCATGGGAGAGTTCGTCAAGACGGTTGGCGAGTACACGGGGATTGACACCGGCATCTCCGCCATTCTGTCCAAGCACGGGCTGCAAGCGCACACGCTGGACTTCGACAGCTCCATCCTGAATGAGCTGGACGAGAAGTACGGCACGAGTGGCGAGAAGTGGGAAATCCCCGACGAAGAACTGCAGAAGCGACGCGACTTCCGCGAGACGCAAATCTTCAGCATCGACCCGTACAACGCCCGCGATCTGGACGACGCGTTGCACATTCGGGCGCTCGATGACGCTCGCTCGAAGTTCGAGATCGGCGTCCACATTGCCGACGTGACGCACTTCATCGAGCACAACTCGCTGCTTGACCAGGAAGCCCGGTCCCGGGCCACCAGCGTCTACCTCGCCAACCGAGTGCTGCCCATGCTTCCGCGCATTCTGTGCGAGAAGTTGTGCTCACTGCAACCGCAGGTGGACCGACTGGCGTTCTCAGTGGTGTGGCAGATGAACGTGGACGGCACCCTGGTGGACGGGGTGGAGCCGTGGTTCGGCAAGTCCATCATCCGCTCGTGCTGCAAGCTGGACTACGGCTCGGCGCAGAAGATGCTGGATGGAACCATCACCAGCGACAACGTGGACGAGTGGGAGGAAGACCGGCGGCCGATCCCCGGTGCGAACCCTGTTATCACCAACGCCTCGGTGATCCAGAGCGTCAAGGATCTATGGAGCATTGGCGTGAATCGCCGGGCGCTGCGTTTCGAGACGGGTGCGGTGAGCTTGAACGACATCAAGCTGGTGTTCTCGCTGGATGCGAAGGGAAACCCGACTCGGTACGGCTCGTACGAGCTGAAGGACAGCAACCGTCTGGTAGAGGAGTACATGCTGCTGGCGAACTACCTTGTTGCGCAGCAGTTGCTTCGTGCGCATGGCCCGCTGGCGTTCCTGCGTCACCACCCACCCCCGATCTCGCGGTCAATGGACCAGGCACTGGAGCAACTGGACAAGAGCGATATCAAGTTGGATGGGCGATCCACCAAGCAGCTCACGGACTCGCTCGAACGCGTTCGACAGGATCGCGGTGAGACAACGTTTGCCATCGTACAAGCGTTGATCATCAAGCCCATGAAGCCCGCGGAGTACATGGTCGCGGGCAATGGCGCGTCTCCGGATTCCTGGCGCCACTACGCCCTGAACATCCCATACTACACGCACTTCACGTCGCCCATTCGTCGTTATGCCGACGTTGTTGTGCACCGCTTGCTCCAGGAGAGCGTTGCGGACGTGCCCTCCTTGGATGCTGATGCGTCGGACAGTGCGGACTCGGAATCCAGGATCGTCGAGTTCACTTCGGTCGCTCAAAACTGCAACGAGAAGAAAATGACCTCCAAGAACGCGGAAAAGGAGTGTGACAAGGTGTTTTTGTGTGCGTATGTGCAGCACCATGGCGACGTTGAAGTGACGGGTGTCGTGCTGAGCATGGGCCAGAAGAGCTTCACGGTGTACGTTCTGGAGCTTGGCTTGGAGCAGCGGGTGTTCCTGCAGGAAGCCAATCTGACCGGCTCGTGGAATGGGAAAACCTCGCAGCTTTCGATCCGACTGCCGGTTTCGCAGAAGAAGACGGAGGAGAACGTAGCGACGGAGGCTGACCAGAATGTGAAGAGAAAATCTCCGTCTGAGATGCTCAAGTTGTCGTTCATGATGCAGCTTCGAGTGCGCATGTCGACGACGAAAAAGATGCCATTGGCGTTGACATTCTCTGTCATCGGCGAGAAACAAGTTGAATCGTAAGCGCTTGGTGTGAGCAACTCTAGGATTTACTACTTCGAAGTATTAGAAAAGCGAAAGAAAAACAAATGCATGTTGTAGAGTGATACTGGGTGCGCGTTGCATGATCGAAGCAGCTTGGAGGCGCTGCATGCGTGCTTTGACCGCCAGATATCTTCGAGTTGAAGCTCACTGCGGCAAAGTACGTTGAAAAGCACGATATGGTGATTTATTTTCAGGTGTTCGCGTGCTTCGACGTTCGTACGTGCTGGTTTGTCATGGTGATGGCAACGTGTTCATGTTCGATCTAAGCAGTCCAGATACTCGTCATTAATCCCCGCCTTCGACTGAATATGAACGTTGCGCACTCCAGTGCCGCGTGCTTCGTGCAAGTTTGTCGAGCGGAGAGGATACTAATTGTCCTTCGGCTCACTGTTCATTCTCATATGTGCCAGCTTCGACGGACCCCGCACTACTTCAGCTGGGATGGCATTATTCCTCGAACACTTGTGCTCGTTGCCGCCTCGTGCACTCGATTTCAAAATCCATCTGTTGTAAAACAAAATTAATAAATAGCCGAACAATAAGTTATTGATAATTATTTACTATTGTCATTTAAGGTATCAATCTAATACATATACTGCAAATATTGAAATATATTGTTCGAGCAACCATCAATTATAATAAAACCGGCATAGTCACTTGCCTCTGGACCTCTTTTTTCCAATTTTACTTTAAAATAGCAGATGAATAATATATATAGGCGCTATACAGTTTTGCAAATGATGATTGTCGCTGTTTCGTAGCCGATATCTACTTGTTTGTATGGGATCGTAGGAAAATGCGCCGCTGTTTTTACTATC
>JAABLL010000736.1:0-11286 GCA_012295475.1 Phytophthora gonapodyides | reverse complement strand
CGCGCGCTGTCCACGCAGAGCTTGGACACCAGCGGCGCCCTGCGCCTCAACGCGGACAGCCTCATCACCTCGTTCAACGAGAGCGAGCTGCCGCCCGAGGCCTTCAAGATGTCGGTGGAGGCGCTCCGACTCGTGCACGCGTCCAAGGAGCTGGTGAACCAGACGGACGCGCTGCTGCCCAGCAACTACGCGGACACGGCCAAGGACTGGGAGTTCAGCTACTTCGTGCTCAAGTCGTCCACGAACGGAGCCATCTTGGCCGTGGCGCTGGCCAGCTTCATGTCCATCGCCTCGGTCGGCTGGGCCATGGTCTCGCCGCTGCGCGTCTCCATCCTGATCATCCTCAGCGTCGTGCCCGTTTCGCACACGTTGATCGGTGCCTACCTGTCGTCGACGATCATGACGGCAGACTTCTGCGCCGAGCCGATGAACAACACGCTCGAGCTCGTGGGGTCTACGCCCGTTGCCAACTACTACATCGAGTGTCCCGCGAACGCGTCGCTGCCTTTTGCCGAAGCGATGGACAGCGTCCGGCTGAGCGCGTTGGAGGTGACGCAGCTGCAGCAGAAGCTGGAGGCAAGCGCGGCGCACCAGGGAGACGTCGGCCAGCGCATGAAGAAGGAGTTCCTGGACCCTATCGGCAAGCAGCTCGACAGTGTGAGCAGCTTCATGGCGGAGTTTGAAGCCTCGCAGGCTTGCAAGAACGTGTCGAGCGCGTTTGCGTACGCGGCCACGACGTACTGCGAGTACGGCATGCTGGGCTTCTTCTCCATGTGGGTGCACCAGATCCTGCTGTGCCTGATCCTGTTCGTGTGCGTCGTGGTGACTGTGCTGGTGTACGAGCGCGTGCATATTCGCGAGATCCGCATGGACGTGCGCTACCAGCTCGTGTCCAGCTACGAAGAGGACGAGATGGAGCACGTGTACCTGTCGTCGGACTAGCTGGAGAGAAGGTGCCGTCCTCCTGTGTCTAGTTTGCGATCTGGCATCCTTGCATCCGCTGCTGCGTACTCTCGTTTCATATGTATTAACCGCTTCACTCTTTCAATCCATGCAGCCTCGTGTGACCCTCCTTACAGTGTCTCCAGTCTCCTGTCTTCACGGCTGCTGGCTGCTCTTGGCCGGGCTGGGAGCCTCCAGCGGCTCGTCCTGCGGCTGGTTCATGGCGCCTGCATTGTCCGAGTCCTTGACGAGGCGTCGCAGCCACAAGATGTCGCCCTTGACCAGCAGCTTCTCGGGCAGCTCGGGTCCGTCCGGATCGTCGTAAAGCAGCTCCTGCGCCGGCCGGATGAGCACGTCCCCGTTGTCCCGCACTTCGCGCAGCACGCCGCGCCACTTGGCACCGTTCATGACGCGGATGGACACGTCCATGCCAATGCACTCGCGCATGAAGAGCTCCGGGTGCAGGATGAAGCCCGCGGGTTTCTACAAAAGATACAGCACAGGTACACCCCCGGTTAAGAACGCGCCTGAGTCCGTCTGGTCACCCCATGACGAGCCCCCCCCACTCCACATTTCTCGCCGTACGTTGCCTCTCCACGGNGAGTTCCTGGACCCTATCGGCAAGCAGCTCGACAGTGTGAGCAGCTTCATGGCGGAGTTTGAAGCCTCGCAGGCTTGCAAGAACGTGTCGAGCGCGTTTGCGTACGCGGCCACGACGTACTGCGAGTACGGCATGCTGGGCTTCTTCTCCATGTGGGTGCACCAGATCCTGCTGTGCCTGATCCTGTTCGTGTGCGTCGTGGTGACTGTGCTGGTGTACGAGCGCGTGCATATTCGCGAGATCCGCATGGACGTGCGCTACCAGCTCGTGTCCAGCTACGAAGAGGACGAGATGGAGCACGTGTACCTGTCGTCGGACTAGCTGGAGAGAAGGTGCCGTCCTCCTGTGTCTAGTTTGCGATCTGGCATCCTTGCATCCGCTGCTGCGTACTCTCGTTTCATATGTATTAACCGCTTCACTCTTTCAATCCATGCAGCCTCGTGTGACCCTCCTTACAGTGCCTCCAGTCTCCTGTCTTCACGGCTGCTGGCTGCTCTTGGCCGGACTGGGAGCCTCCAGCGGCTCGTCCTGCGGCTGGTTCATGGCGCCTGCATTGTCCGAGTCCTTGACGAGGCGTCGCAGCCACAAGATGTCGCCCTTGACCAGCAGCTTCTCGGGCAGCCCGGGTCCGTCCGGCTCGTCGTAGAGCAGCTCCTGCGCCGGCCGGATGAGCACGTCTCCGTTTTCCTGCACTTCGCGCAGCACGCCGCGCCACTTGGCGCCGTTCATGACGCGGATGGACACGTCCATGCCGATGCACTCGCGCATGAAGAGCTCCGGGTGCAGAATGAAGCCCGCGGGTTTCTACAAAAGATACAAGCACAGGTGAGTCCGTCTGGTCACCCCATGACGAGCCCCCCCCACTCCACATTTCTCGCCGTACGTTGCCTCTCCACGGGCCCATGCCCTTGCCCTCCCTGCGCGCGGCGGGGTTCGGCGGCGCGGCAACCTTTTGCTCGCTCATGACGGTGCTCAGTTGTTGCTCGAACCCGGCGGAATCGCGACTGAGACCGAGGGTCGATGGGTACATCGAGGATGGAGAGCTGGCCAATCACCGAGGACCAGGCTGGGAGGAACGCTCGCTATGAGGCTCCGTTTCAAGGCCGCTTGCTTCATGTGCGCGCGTTGAGGCTGGCGGGTGAATAATATATACTGGTCGGCATGGTGCAGGGCTACTCTAACCTCTCTACGATGTTCTCGACAGCCTCGGTGACCGACTCGAACACGGCGACGTCGTTGCGCTCCGCCATCTCGCGAAGATACGCGCGGGCGCGCGCGAGGTCTTTGAACTCTCGACCGGCGATGGCGACGCCGTCCTCCACCATGCAGCCTTCCTCCGCGGGCTCGATCACGAGCAGCAGCGCCTGGTGACTCGACACGAGCTCCACGGCCTCCGTCATGGCGGCGATCGAGCGCAGGTTGCGTGGAATCACGAACAGGATGAGCTCGGCGATGGCCTTCTGCGTCTCGATCTCCTGGAAGTGCTCCGCCAGCGCCTGCACGTGCTTCTCCGCCGCGGACGACAGCCCGAACTGCAAGTAGTCGGCGAACGGGACGTACACGGGGATGCCGGCCTTGCGCAGCAGCGGGATGGCGACCTTCTGTCTCCACGACGTGGCCGTCAAGTTGCCCCCTAGATACACCGAGCCGCCGGTGTAGTCGCTGAACATCTGACAGCCGAGCTGGTTCACAATACCCTGCGTGGGTGACGACATCCCTGCCGAGTCGCTGCTCTGCTCGCTATCGTCCGTGCCGCCGCTGCTGTTCGACTTGAGCAGCCGCGAAGAGTGCGAGCGCGACGTTACGCGGTGTGGCCGGTGCTTGCCTGACCAGCTATTCAGCACGATGGAGGAGCGCTTGCGAAGGCGCGGCATCTCCGGCCGAGACTTGGGTGCGTCGGTCTGCGTGAGCCACGCGACGCACCCGTCGATGGCCGCCGCCACGTCCGGGAACAGGCCCACGCCGCGCTTGGTGGCCAGGTCGCGCAGACACTGGCGCGCGCCGTTGAGGTCGGCCAGCTCCGTCTTGGAGAGCCGCTTGCCGGCCACCTCGGTACCGACGTCGATGTCGTCCACCACGAGCATGACCTTGCGACCACGGCAAATGTACTCGACGGCTTCATTGATGCACACGATGGAGCGCGTGAGCCCGTCCACGACCATGAGCACGATCTGCGCCGTCTCCTTGGCGCGGGCCTCGATCTGGATAAGCTCCTCGAACCACTCGTCCACCTGCGGATTGAAGTAGTGCACGTGGGCCGCGTCCAGCATGGGCATGGCCACGTCGCGCCGCCAGGTCGTCGGGTTGCACGAGCCGCCCAGGAAGACGGCAATGTCGGCGAGCCGCTCGCCCGACGCCGGCTCGAGGCCCTCGCTGAAGCTCTGCGTCTTGCGCGACAGCAGCCGCGCCGCTGAAGCCGATGCATTCCTGGGCTCTGACGCGGGCGCCACCTCGCTGGGCGCGCCGCAGACGGTGTGGTTCTTGGCGCGTGGACGAACCAGGTGCGGCGACGTGTACGAGCGGCGCTTGGTGAGGCAGAAGGCGTGCGCCGGGCGCTGCGCGGCGGCAGCGGGTGTTGTCATGGTTCGGCGCTGAGCTCTGGATGGTGAGTGGGGCAGGGCAGGAAGAGAGCAGGCTTGGTGCTGGCGCTGGAGTGAGCAGGTCGTCTTGCCGCAAGAAGTGCAGACGAAGCGGGAACTGAAAAAGCAGATTTTCTGAGTCACCAATTTTTTTCCTATTCCGCCCTTGCATACGAACACCAAGTATAAATACAGAAAAGAAGCACTAGTAAACTATTTTTGGTATTGAGAAAAAGCGAAAGGTCGGGGCTCGAAACGTCGGCGCGAAAAGCGGCGAGCTCACGTTGCAACTTGCAAGCACCGGTGTCTCCGTCGTCGTCAGGCGACTGTCGCGGCCTCTCTTGGAGCTTTAGACCAAGCATTGGTGGTGGGTTCCCGTGGACTTGATTGCCAGGGCCACATGGAGGGTGACAAGCCGCCGTTCAAGTGCGCTGTCCACAACTTGCCTTCACGATCCGAAACCCTGCGGTGCAGCTGGGCGCCGGCCTCGAACAGTGCTTCCGCCTTGCTGTGCAGGATTTGTCTCGCCACCACGGTTGATTTAAGTGCGGACAATCGGGTGGCTTGATGCCGTGCTGAGGAAGCAACGCAGGACTCGCAATAGGTAAGTCTGAAAGGGGGTTATGGCACAGACACCAAATAATTGGTGGTCAACATATGCAATACGAGACTCGGCCATGCTTCGTTGAGGCACCACCAAAACGCAGTGCCGCTCGATGGTCGCCAACTGAAAGAGCTATTGTCCAGGACCTATTTTATGAGCTATTGGCCACGAGAAGTGAGCCTGCAAGTTTCTTGTCGCTACACTGCAACTCGAATTGGAGGTGCGCGCTTTCAGTCTGCAAGGGCAGCGTGGGCGGACACTAACTATATTTTCAAGGCGGCGCCGCTGCGCTCGCAATAAATAAATAAATAAAATAAAACATACAGTTTTCCAGTTTTTTGTGTCAGTCAGCGATCTTCATCTCCCCCTCTCACGTACTCCGCCATGACCAAGCCGTTCGCGCGCCTGCCAACGTGCGTGGCGCCCTCCAAGTACTTCCTGGACTATGCCGTGGACCTGGACCGCCTTCGCTTCGAGCTGCAAGAGCGCGTGGCGCTGGTCGTGCGCCAATCCACGCGGGTCATCACCTTCCACGCGCTGGAGCTGCACGTGTTCGACGTCAGCGTCACTATCGCGGACCGCAGCTCTCCGATCAAGTGCGAGGAGATCCGCTACTTAACCGCGGACCAGGCCGTTGAAGTGCACTTATCCGAAGAGCTACCGGCAGGGGCCGAGGCGGAGCTGTCCCTGACCTGCCACGGAGAGCTCAACGACAAGCTGCACGGCTTCTACCGCAGCGAATATGAACACGAGCTGGCAGGCGAGACGCGCGTCATGGCCGTCACGCAGTTCGAGGCCTGCGACGCGCGCCGAGCTTTCGCGTGCTGGGACGAGCCGGCCATCAAGGCCACGTTCGAGATCTCTTTGGCCTGCGACGCCGAGCTCACGGCCATCTCCAATACGCACGTGGTGCAGACGTTGGTGCGTCCCAGGAAGAACGCCCACTTGAGGACACTTAGTCGGAGCAAGGCGTCCACCTTAGAGAAGGTCTGGCGCTTCGCCGAGACGCCCGTCATGTCCACGTACCTCGTGGGCATGGTGGTGGGCGAGTTCGACCACGTGTCCACCGTCACGGACGAGGGCGTGCTCGTGTCGGTGTACACGCCCGTGGGGCGCAGCGAGCGCGGCAAGTTCGCGCTGGACGTGGGCGCCAAGGCGCTGTCCTTCTACTCGCAGCGCTTCGGCATCCCGTACCCGCTCAAGAAGCTCGACATGCTGGCCATCCCGGACTTCGCGGCCGGCGCCATGGAGAACTGGGGCGTCGTCACGTATCGCGAGACGCGGCTGCTGATCGACGAGCAGCTCAGCAGCTTCGGCCAGAAGATGGCCACGGCGCGCACCGTGTGCCACGAGATCGCCCACCAGTGGTTCGGCAACCTCGTGACCATGGAGTGGTGGACGGGCTTGTGGCTCAACGAGGGCTTCGCGCGCTTCATGGAGTTCGAGGCCGTGCACAGCGTCTTCCCCGAGTGGCACGTCTGGGAGGTCTTTGTCCAGGACATCACCATGAGCGTCGCCATGGGCAAGGACTGCATGCTCACGTCGCATCCGATCGAGGTCGCAGTGAACCACCCGGACGAGGTGGACCAGATCTTCGACGTCATCTCGTACGCCAAGGGCGCCAGCGTCATCCGCATGCTGTCCGAGTATCTCGGCCGCGACGTGTTCTACCGCGGCATCCACGAGTACCTCGTCAAGTTCAGCTACCGCAACGCGCAGACACAGGACCTGTGGGCGTCGCTGGAGCAAGCCTCTGGCCAGCACATCACGGCGCTGGCGAGTGGATGGACCAGCCAGACCGGGTACCCGATGGTGACGCTGTCGGACGACGGCTCTCTGAGGCAGGAGCGCTTCCTGGCGGACCAAACGCTCAAGGCTGCCGCCGCAAAAGCCGACGCTGGAGCGGCGTGGGACGTGCCGCTGACCTTTGTCGCGTCGGACAAGCCCAAGGAGAGCCAACGACTGGGTATCTGGGAGCGCAGCGCGCCGTCCGACGCACTGGCGGCCAAGCTGCGCAGCACCGACAGCTCGTCGTGGATCAAGCTGAATGCGAACCAGGCCGGGTTCTTCCTGGTGAACTACTCGCCGGAAGGCTGGAAGCGTCTGCAGACCCCCGTGCGCGAGAAGGCCTTGGGAGCCGTGGACCGCATGAGTCTGCTGAACAGCATCTTCGCCTTCGCGCGCAGCGGCGAGCTGCCAGTGGCGCGCGCGCTGGACTTCAGCTTCGCGTACGCGGAGGAGCCGGAGCATCTGTGCTGGAAGGAGATCTCGTCCAACCTGCGCTTCTACAGCACGCTCTACAGCGCCGACGCGTTCTACCCGCAGCTCCAGGCCTACATCCGTCAGTTGTTTGCGTCGATCATGAAGCGGCTGACGTGGGCGGCAGCGGACGGCGAAAGCTCGACGGTCGCTCCGTTCCGTCGCGATGTCATCAGCATGCTGGCCTTGGGCGAAGACCCTGAAGTGATCGCCGAGGCGCAGCGTCTTTTCCAGGCGTATTTCGAAGACAGCTCGGCGCTGTCGGCCGATCTGCGCGGCGTCGTGTTCAACGCGCAGGCTCGTCGCGGCGACGCCGCGCACCTGAAGCAGCTGCGCGAGAGGTACGAGGCCAGTAACTTCATCGAGGAGAAGCTGGACTGCCTCACGGCGCTGGGTCTGTTCAAGTCGCTGGAGCTCAAGCGCGACGTGATCGCGTGGGGGCTGAAGACCGTGCGCTCGCAGGACATCCAGTACGTCTTCAGCAGCGTGGCGGCCGACGCGCCTGGCGCCGAGTTCGCGTGGAAGTACGTGCAGGAGCACTGGGCGGAGCTCAACGAGCAGTACCGTCCGTTGATCGTCGGGCGCATTGTCATGTCGGTGGTCTCGCGCTTCCAGAGCGAGGCGCACGCGCACGAAGTGGAGACGTTCTTGGAGACGCGCAAGCACTCGTCGTACACGCGCTTGCTGGACGCCGCGCTGGAGCGCATCCGCGTCAAGAGCGCGTGCTACCAACGCAACCGCGACGAGCTGGCCAAGTGGCTGCAGTCGATCTAAGCGGCGATGCAGGTAGAAGCTGGCACAAAAACATATTCTTGCGCTTCAGTATTCAAAGGCGCTCACAACAGTTCAGTCAGACGGAATGCCTCACAGGGGTGTTATCGATCTGGAAACGATGAAGTTTCTTTGAATTGTGTAAACCAACGTAAATGGTGCTAAGACATGTACAGGAAGTTTACGAACAGTTTGCGGTCTGCTTTTGCCGAGGGCACGCGCAGCAATGCGCTCCTAGGATTTGAACGGCTGGACTACATGTACTTCCTGTACATGTAAGCCAGTTGCTGTGGCTTTCACTCTCCGATCAGACCAGCGGTTCCTACGCCCACGTTTCCTGTAAGATGCGTCTCGCTTTCGTCGCGGTGGCAGCAGTTGTCGTTCTCTTTGCGAGCTGCGAGGCGGCTTTGGATGCGGTTGACTCCAAGAACTCCGCGGCGAATACTGTCGACACCCCGCTTGTCGCTCGCGTGCTGAATGTTGAGGCTAACCACGAAAGGTTCCTGAGAGAGGAGAGCGCAACCGAAGCGGATGGCGATGTGGACGAGGAGCGAGCCATTCCAGGATTGGCCAAGCTCACAGAAAAGCTCAAGCCAGCCTCTGACAAACTTACAACGATGGCGAAAAGGCTCACCCCGACAGTGGAGAAGCTGACGGACAAGACGCTGGCGATCGCGGTGAGGCTCAAACCGATCGCGGACACGTTCACAGGGAAGTTGAAGCCCATTGCGGATAAACTCATCCCGATCCTCACGCCGATTGCAGCGAAGTTGAACAAGGCTCCGATCGTTAAAAGCGTTGTGGCCAAGCTGAAGGCATTCGTGGAGAAGGTGAAGAACACGAAGGTCGGCCAGGCGACGCTCAGCCAGCGGTACACGATGGCCAAGTTTGAGAACTGGTTTAGGCTGAACAAAAGCCCGGACGATGTCAAGGCGATGCTGAAGGTTGGCACTGGAACAACGGTCAACACTAAGAACTACGACTTGTGGAACCAGTACTCGGTCTTCTACAAGGTTGCTCAGGGAAAGAAAGAGGCGAAGACGAAGGTGGCATGATTTCTGTAAGCCGGAAAGATCCACACGGTTGCATTTTCCAATGAAAGCAGCTTGACAACCCCGACGCGTTAATTTGTGTGTTTGCCTTCAGCGATACTACGTGCTACAAAGTATACAAGAGCGAATTTGATGTAGGGTAGAATCAAAGTTTGATGAACCTCTGCATTTTTACAGAACTGTGGAAAGCCTGTAGAAGTAGCTACAGACTTTCAGCGAGCAATTAGCGCCCCAGATACCCCAACACATTCGTCTGTCACAATTCGTAAGCACACCATGGCTTCTCCGGAAATTGACAACGACCTATTTTACATGCTGTCGTGGTGATCGATCTCACGTGCTACCGTGACCTCAGCACGATTGTTGAGGCGAAGAGCGAAAGCAGCTACAAAGAGGTGAATCGGTCAGGAAAGCGATAGTTGGTGAGGTGAGCATATCCTAGTGTTTGAGCTACCGGTATTGCCAAGTGCTGAAGGCGCCGTTTTGAAGTTGAAAAAGTGTTGAAGAATCGTTAAAAGGTCAGTTGTTTAGTGTAAAAAAAAAACTGCCGCTTGACTTTAGACTTGGTATTCCACCTACAGCCGCCTCGTGAAGATGGTACTGTAGCGATTGTTTTCTCTCCATGTGCATGAGCTTGAGCCTGCGATTCGACAGCCTCCGCTTTCACTTCGAAATCCCGATTTGAACCTTTCGTGATAAGCTGAATCAACTTGGAACTGTACCGCAAGGTGGAAACTACGCACACAATCCCAAGAAGAGACCGGCTACATCCAGTTCCTGTGCGACCAAAAGCTTTGTTTTTCAATCCTGATAACGATTTCAACGATTGTCCTCTCTCCCCAGTTCGAAACTTTCCATCCAGTGCTCAAGCCCAACTGAACGACTGTCCCGACCAACTATGCGCTTCTACTACGTCGTTCTCGTGGCTATGGCTGCCCTCCTGGCTGGCAACAACGGCGTCTCGGCCTCGAACTCGGAGCAGATCGCCAAGGTTGCGCCTTCGGACGTGGAGCCGAACGTTGTGGCTGGCCATCGGCTCCTGAAGAGCGTCGACACGACTCTCGAGGAAGATGACGAATGGGAAACCGACGAAGAACGAGCCGCGTTTTCCGGTCTCAAGTCAATCGTCTGGAAGATCAAGATACGCTCTTGGTATAAGGCCAAGCTGACTCCGACGCAGGTCAACCAACAGCTTATTGCCAAGGGCGGCCAGGTCGACTGGGCGCTCGCTACAGCGTACGCGTCCTACTTCCGCAACCTGAAGTACGGCCCTTTCGCGGTCGAAATGATCGACGAGGAGAACGAGGAGAACAGCTCGTAAATCGAAGTAGAGTTAACCGTCGCAGTGATTCCTGGCATACGGCCATTGATAGTTGAGTTACGCACCGAATGCGCTAATTGAATGGAATGTAACCTGAGGAAGTACAGTAGCGATAGCAGCGAGGCATACCCATTCCTTCTCCTTGGCATAGCTTAAGACGAAACTCCATCGCGACGCGGACATGCCCTGGAACGGCATTGAGTGCTGGAACTGCAAGTGACAAATATCCGGTGCACCATCGCTTTTGAACTCTTCCCACCATCATGTCGAGGGGCCAAGATTGGATGCAAGATGGTGTCTGCTAACACCATCTGAAAGTCGATCCCAGCCTGGAATGGGCGGCGACTTAAGAACAGATGGAGGGGGAGCTTGAAGAGTTTCGGGGGAATCGCCAAATTGGCAGGATTTGTTTTTTTGAAAAGATTTTTTGAAAAGAAAAATCGTACTACGACGTATTATGATGTCTTACCTCATGACATTCCGACGGTGATGAGCCTCCTAGGAATCCTAAGTTAGGATCGATGGAGAAATCGACTTCTATCTCAATGGAAGTCACTGGAGGTGCTGGAGATGGAGACAGGATCGGAGAATATGGTCCGATTCGTACCCGATGGAAAGTATGCCGCACTTACAGTGGAATACTCTGCAGTGATCGACTTTCGAGACAACAAGACCGGGAAAGTGACTGACGATTTCTCGCATGGAAAAGCGAGTGTTCTTCCAAACTGAGTTGACTTCTCAAGATGCCGATGCATCTTTGGCATGGATGAAGACATCTACGATCTTGCATTGAAGAGGTGAGTGCCACGTCGATCGTACAATTAACTAAAGTTCTCCAATACTACTTTCCATCGCTCCACTTTTGCGTACTTACTTCACCGACGCAACTTGCGTAGCACATACAGCGCAGCTACCAGCACGGACACTGACGACGCCGCCTTGCGCAGCGTCATCGACCCTCCATTCGCAGCCTGATCCGAAAGCTGCGGCGTTCCAGCGTTACCGTTGCTGAGCAAGTACTGCCGCGCATAGCGTAGCAGAGGCACCGTGTGAGTCGACATCCACTTGAGATCCAGCAGCTGCACGAAACGCAGGAAGATCGCACAGCACGCCACGGAACTGAGCGCCGAGGCCGCGGCAAACTGCACCAACGTGAG
>JAABLL010000734.1:0-12187 GCA_012295475.1 Phytophthora gonapodyides | reverse complement strand
CCCCCGCCTCGCCACATCAAGCTGGCGAGACGTAGTGCTCCCCATATCTCGTTGGCAGAGCTTCCAGCGTCGATCCAACTTCATGTCGAGTGGAACCAACTCAAACCGGATGACGTCTCTTGATCCGTCGAACAGTCTGGGGCTATTTCGGTGAGTTTGTGTAGTATAAGCTTCGGGCTCATCCGGGATGGATGGACCCATGCCTCTGAGCATTACCTTGCCGTTTTGATGTGGTACGCGGTTGAGGATGCATGTGAATAGTCATCTGCTCTGCATGGCTCAGCCCGTCAATGACGAGGATGATGATCACTCTACGGATACCCACCGCGCCTTTCTGGAGACCATGATCCTAGGTGACTTCAGCAAGCGTCTGGAGCAGTGGCTCTTATTGGTGGGAGACAACTGCTCCGTGAATCGTCGCCTAGCGACACTTATTGGCGATCCGCTTGTCGGATGTGCCAGTCATAGGCTTAATCGGGCCGTCTACGAAAGGCTCAGCGAGTGTGCTGATGATCTCGACCTTGTTCAAGCCCCCATGGTCAAGCTTCGAACGCTGAATCACTCAATAAAACTTCGGTAAGCACTTGGACATTTGTGTTTATTTTATTCATGTTGGTGCTAATCATGTATTTAAGCAAACGTTTGTGGTCATCGCTTTAAAACGGAACTTCGATCAATCATCCACCAGCACACGAGGTGGGGATCCACTTTCGCGATGATGAACCGATACTTTGAGTTCCATCCATTCATCGACGCCGACCACGACAATATCGCGGATTCGCTGCCGCCAGCCGCAGCCAAGCGACGGCTGCGTGGGCTCCTCGGTGAGCTAAAGGATGTGGAATCGGTCTCGCAGGCACTACAAGGAGATCACGTCACCCTCCTTGACTCTCGCGTATGGTTCGACAGTCTCATCGCAGTGAGGGCTTATTACGCGCGCTACCCGGGTTAGTTGGTGCTAAAGCAATTTGGCCGGGGTGAATTTTAACTTATTGTTGTGTATTGTAATATTAACACCGCGAGATGATATTGTCAAGAGCCCCCCCCCCCTTTGATGCCACTTGTGTGCGAGTGCTCAAGGGCCAGACGAAGCGCTTGAGAAGGCCTCGCTGGCCGCATTCTTGGCGTCTTCACCCAGTGATGACGCCTCGGACGACGAAGGACACTAGAAGACAGCGTCCTTCGTTGAGCGGATCCAGAAACGTCGTCGCTTGGAAGATCGTCAAGCTGTGTACACGATTCTGTCCACAATACCACCTCCGTCAAACGTTGTATAGCGATGTTTCAGTATCGCTCGAACGACGTTTGGCCTGCAGCGGCACTCGCTTCAACCGTACTAGCTGGAGATGTTGCTGTTCTTGGGCGAGAACAAGTCGTCCTGTGACTCACGCATTGTCGACAGAATCGCGTAAGTACGTTCATTACATCAATATTCGATTATTTTGAGTTGTACAATTTGCAATAATATATTGTGCATTCACGAGAGTCTGCATCAATAGTCTATTCTGCGTCATGCCTACCAATAGATAACAATAACCAGGAGCCCTGAACCCCACACTCAGCAATGCAATCACGCCGAGTCATTCCTCTCTTACAGATTGGTGAAAAGATTTCGCTAGCATGTTTATCAAAAACAAGGGGTGGGGAGGCCTGGTTTCGCAGTTTCAATGACGCCTAGCTTTATTTGTTCAATGTTGCGTAGCTAGAGATTCCCAGGATGGACATCCACCTCAAAAGTCGTTCCATGTAGCCAAGTGCTGCTGCGTAAAGTCTAATCAGGAATATCCAATGTTCGGGCATTTCTTCTGCGATTGACCGCTCCACCGCGCACGTCACACTCTATGTTGTGTGTGGGCGTCTCTACACAGATTGGCTTCAAATTTGTGTACCTAAAGGATATTGTGATCAGAGGATGTTACTCGTGTAAAGTGAATAGAGTAGCAGTATCATACCGTCGAGCCAACTTTCTTTCGCAAAAAGAAAGCGGCAAGTTGCAGTGGACAATCCAATCTAGCCCGCGTTCTGAGCGGTATGGCGGACGTAGTGCACGACTGACCCCGTCTCTCCAGGCGTGGCAGCGAGTAGCTCCTCCTCGAAAGGTGGCTGCTCGCGACATACATGCTGCATTAGGTTTGTTCCAGGCCAGTGCAGTCGTACAGGGCTCTGGGCTGTTTATCCGTCTTGCAGCGGTCATCAAAGCATTGTAGAAGAGATCAAACCAAGGAAAGTGTATGTGTGTGCGCGCCAATCCATTGCTGAAGACCTCGCCCCCACCAACACAATTCCGGTCGAGTGCTCCGAGGCGATTTGTCTTCTCCGAGGCAATTTGTCTCATACTGACATCGGTATAACCGGCAGCATCTGACATTGCACTTTCCTCGACTTGATCTACTTCACCTCTGACGTCGGTCTGGTGCCCAGAGGATGCTCTTGATCTCATATACGTCTTGCTCAGTCACATATCAGGAGGGGGACTCGGAGACCGGGTTCTTCGTCCTGTCCAATACTTAAATCAATTCAATACATAAAATAAGATCCGAGAGGAGATATCGGAAATCTACATAATCAGGACACTTTCGATGTTTTGCATGGAAAAAATATCGCGAGGAAAAAATTGGGCGGGGTGGGAAAGTATCCATCCACCAATAATATATTCGCACGAGCTTGACAGCGACCAATACCGCTGAATATATTACTCTTGAGGAACGGTCCTGTTGAGCCGGCAGCCCGTCTGCGCACGTCCCCCTAGTTCTCAATTAGCGGTAGATTTAGGAGTCATTACAACCGCAATACAGAAGAAAAGGTAATATGCTTTTGGTGGGACACCTACGTTAGTATCAATAGCATAATATGTACTTCAATTTTAAAAATACGGCATATTATATAATACGATCTAGTATAGAATTGAAGCTGTAAAACAAATTCAACAAAATGTCAACAAAGAAACATAGTTTTGCTGTCGGCCATCGTCACGAAAGAAAATGGGGCACAGCAAACGAAATATTTATGTGCAGGTACCGCTCGTCGCTATGGCGAAATATCAGTGGTCTACTTCCATGGCTGTAGGAAGGGCGTCGTCATGCGTACGATCTGGGATGGCGATCTGCATAGCCCCATGGATCTGGTAGGCAAATATAGATCTTCAAACGGCATGTTATCCAGTAGACGAGTTCGCGTTGTCGCGACCTGAACGCAAACGCTGTCTCTGGACTAAGTCGCAAAAACCGACGAGTTTAGTAGTGCTCTAAGTGTGTTCGTGGGCGGAGTTGCAAAATCGTTCACATCCACTCTCTCATTGTAGGTAGGTTCTCGTGTCGCTTCACTTGAACCGCGAATGCGTTGGTGGTGGGTGATTGAAGCTGAGATGCGACGGTTCTGTCGGATTGGAGAAGGATCCCGAATTCGAGGTTCTGGCTATAGGTTGGGTAATATGAAATTCACCAATGTGTCAAAGGCCTCGGGGGCCAGGCTGAGTCTCCATTCGACCCAATCAATGGTCATAATAGGCTCGTGATGGCATGGGCGACCGTGAACGGCATGAAACACACATGAGCATGTACTCCTTTCAATTCTGTTGTTTACCATTTTCTGGGAGGCTCACGAAAGCTCGTTGGCTGCTGTGAGAGCTCACGCCAGTGCATGCCGCGGAAGCAATGCCACCTCACTTCGGAAATCGCCCAGCAGAACCCAATGGGCCGCGCATCTTCCATCTCACCGGAAGAGGACGCGCGAATGCGTGAGATGCTCCGAGCCGCCGACAATGACGCCACCATCGCCGTTGCCATGGATCGGTCTGCAGATACAGTTCGGAAATGCCGCAATACATTCGCTCTAGAGATGGCTGCTGCAAACGCAATCGCTGCAGCACAGGCACAAACGGCGGACGAGGAGGAGAAGCCGGCTACCGCCCCTGCCCAAACCGTCGCGCCCACGATTGCTGGAGAGTCTGCTGTCGCTGCCGTGTCACCACAAACCAGTGCACCCCCGGTCATGTGTCTGAATCCAACGGTACAGGCAGCAATTCTTGACCTCCGCAACAAGGGTACTTCGCAAAAAGATATTTGTCGCTAGACGTGCCTTGGCAGAAAACGCGTTGCCACGTTTCTCAAGGAGCAGAATCGCAACCGCAGGGTCACCTCCAAAAAAATGGGCCAGCCGCTGCCACAAGACCCGCGATCGCGGCTCAACTTCAGTCTCAACTGCAGTCGCCGTATCCATCCCAGCAGCTACAGCCACTGCAGTATCCGTCGCCGTACGCCGCCTAAGTCTCGCAGTACGGGCAAGTGCTGCCGCCATATCCGTACGGGACTTGGACGTCGACGCCGGTCTACACGCCGCCTCCACAACAGCAGCATGCGCCACCCACCATCGCGGACGTCAGCACGTTGCTGCTGTTGGCAATCCAGAACGTCGAAAGTCCCGAGGACCAGCGTGAACTGGTTTCCATCCACATCCAGCTCCAGAAATTCGCTTCGGCTCAAGCCAGTCGTCGTACTGCCCAGTGGCTCTCGGAAGCGCCACACGCGAGTACGGGTTCTTCTGCAACATTTATGACAAACTGGTTGCGTTGTGTGCATACAACAGGCTTGTTCTTGAAGCCGCAGCAGCCCACCACGGAAAGTTTCTTGAAAACCGTAGACAGATGGCCGCGACTTGATTTTGAACGGGCCTTGATCGTAGCATGGGGATCTGCAACTTAGAGCAATCCCGAAATCCAAAGTGTCTGTATCTATTGGCGCAGTGTTTTACGATCTGCGTCTAATATTTTCACCAGTGAATAATTCAGACAACCTTGCTCTTGTTTTGTAGCTCCTCCTCACGCCTTTCTTTAAACGCAGCTTCAGTTTGAGCATCGATGGCCTCGTGGAATGTGGCCACAAATAAGTGCATCTCCCACCTGTTTTCCTTCCTCGATTGGCCAGGTGCGAGATGCTCAGCATTCCCCGGAACGAGATGGATTCGTGCCTTGGCTTCAACATCCTTGTTTATGTGCCATCTGCGCACCATGTTGGGCACAACGGAAAACCAGCGTGATATATATGCATGTGTGGACCATTATATAATCCAGTACCTTATTGTTTTGCATTTCGTATACCACTACATATGTACCTCTCAGAACTGAAACGAGTTAGTCAAAAGCAGTGCTTGAGTCGCCGCCATGTCTAAAGCGGACAGTTCGATCATGATGCTTGCCGCAAATGCGATATATTGGTCGACGCGTCGTCTAGTGCGACCCGGGTAGCGTGAAGGTGGGGCTACTGGAGTCAGTAACGTGGTGATAATTGCTGAACGAGATCTTCAGTCAGGCAGTCCGCCAAATCGACGCACGACACGTTGGGTACATGGCGCTGTCGTCGCGCGAACCAATGCAAGTGAGAATACAGGTCGTGCAAAATGCGGCACGACACCACATTAACTTTAACGCATTTTGCATCGAGGCATAGAGTGCATTCATCTCGGTGTGGCTGCGCCACCCCAACTGTTCATGGAGGGCCCGATTCCGGTGTTGTAGGACCCGCAGTCAACGAAATTTGAGGGAGGTGAGTCAGGACCGGGCCTGGCGCCATGCCCGTGGTCTGGTCCATCGTGATAAAACACTTTTTGAAGCTGATCAACTTTGCTGGCGTTCGTGATACTGCTCGTGGCGTCGCTGATTGCGGGCAATCTTACGCTCGGCATTCAGTTCCTCTCTGCGGCGATTGCGCCAGCATAACGGGCGCCCTCGGTGGCGCTGGAGAGGCGATGCCCTCTTGAACAGTTCGTAGCATATGGGGTACTGGTGGCGATCCAAGACAGCGATAAATTTGATATTCTTGACCCGTCAACATGCTAACATAGGACTTAATTAGCTCGCTATTTTAGCCCCCAAAATCCATGAATCGAGGACGATTGGTTGGTGGGTCGTGTGGCTAAACCACAACCCAAACCCAAACCCCAGTTTACACCGCTGGCTCAAACTCGTACCACATATCCAGCGTGGCTAACTGCGGATGGTCCAGCCTATGTCAAACCGAGCAAAACGCATCCATGAAGCACTGCATGTCATGAACAAATAAATGTTTTGGTGGAAAAATTCGTGTATATATATCTTGCAAATCACGGTAAGTACTACATTACAAGAGATGGGCAGAACGAGTACCGTGATTTTCCTAAAGGGCGCAGTGTACGCCCTTGTAGCATCAAATCACTTAGGTCCGTATGGTTTGAAAAATAGTTGAAAATCGTCCTAGATGGAGTGGTCCTTTCATTTGGCCTACGTAGTTGGTTTACATGGCTGAAGCAGTCGTCTTGAGCTATCGCCACGTCTATGAAGCTATGCTTTTGAAAATGCAAGACCGCAAAACGAGCTTGCTTTGGCATAGCTCTAGAATACTCAGTGATGCTTAGTGATGACCTGTTTCACGGTACTGCACTCCGGCAACCTGTTGACTCCACAGCTGCTATTTTTTGCGAATACATGCGGTAGCCCCCCGTATGATTGTTCTCTGGTTTCACTGGTTGGGTTGCATCTTTCAGATGATCGACAGATATGTACGTTAGCCGGTAAGTGATTTCCTAGTTGGAACCTCCAAATATACAACGACATATCCATTTATATATTCTATTCATCCCAATACTTCACAGGGCCCACACATGACCCTTGACAACGTGTGGGTAGAACGGATAGTAGAACACGCGCAGGTGCTGGCTGGGGATGAAAGGCTCTCTTTTCGCGGACTAGACGTGCCCCTCCTCTTGACAAAGCCGCAGGCTGCCGTGACGTCCTGTATATTCGCGAGCCTGCTGAGCGTTCATATTCACATCCGACTTTGCTTTCCCACTCGGGGTCAGTTGGTATTCGCTGTTTGATCGTTATTAGACCCCCTCCCCCCCCCGCCCCCAGGCGGGGTCGTGCGATATTTCAAGCATTCAAGCAAGTACCCTGTTGCAGATAATAGAAGGGTGCAGGATCTATATTTTTGTATGATTGTGTCAATGAGTCTCAGCAATAGCACAAATTAATTCATTTGTATATTTTTTTTCAAACGTTACGAAGTAATGGCCGACCATCTTGTCCCTGAAGCTCGCCACGTAAACTCCTTCTTGCAAGGTCTTGACGTAGTCGACCAAGTGCGCGGCAGTTCCTTGCGAGCCCTCCGCACTATTACCGAGCGACTCGTCGCAGTTGGGCTTCGCACCCTTTCGCTGAAGGAAACGGAAGAACTCAGTGACATCAGCTCGCATGACACCATGTTCCACTGAAGGATGCAGACGCTCAAACTTGTACCACGTCGCCAGCGTGGCTAACTGCGGATGGTCCAGCGTATGGCAAACCGAGCGAACCGCATCCGAAGCACAGCCTCGACGCCGAATCTCTGTCGGTCTTGTGGCACTTCTTGTGGTAAGCCTTCCATGAGAGAAGCTTTCGCGCTGCCTTATCCTATGGGCAAGCTCCCCACTCGTTAATTTGGTCGGTCCGCTTAGGGTAAGCAGTCAGATCTTCTTCCCAAACCCAGCTAAGCTGCAGAGGCTGCCCTCTCCACGCCACGAGGTAGCATCGGTGAAGGTGTTCTCCACGTACGCCCTCGAAGGACGTAATGAAAGGTTCCATGATGTAGTCCCGATGTACCTTTGGGTCATAGTAGTATTGTTGAAAGGGTGCATCATCGGCACAGCGTGTAATACGAAGGGATGCTTGGGACATGTGGCTCAACAACAACAGTAGAACAAACAGGCTCGGAATCCGAATCAAAGTCTATGTCATTAATGTTGTCACTGCCAGAATCAAAGCGCATGATAACACGCTAACCATCGTGAAAGCGAACGGGTCGTCAGCGCGTGCAGTCGGCATGGTCATCCAAGCTCTTCGCAAGCCTCACAAAGAAGGAAAACTCGCCCGATTCAACGAGCGCTCCAACGTTGCAAGCACCGTCAATATGAACGCTCAGCAGACTCGCGAATATACAGGACGTCGCGGCAGCCTGCGGCTTTGTCAAGAGGAGGGCACGTCTGGTCCGCGGAAAGAGAGCCTTTCATCCCCAGCCAGCACCTGCGCGTGTTCTACTATCCGTTCTACCCACACGTTGCCATGGGCCCTGTGAAGTATCGTGCTCCCCACGTACAATTCCATAAACCCAGTGCACTTTATTGTGACCCCATATTTTCTTTCAAACAACATTCGATGGGTGATTTGGTTTTTATGTTGACCCTAGTCGACACAAGCAACATTCACGTGGGTGTTTTTAGTTGTGCTCCGGATATAGATTATTGAGGTTAGCTATACCAATGTTCGTATGTATAAAATTTCGTTTGTATTGATACAATCATCGCATGTTAAAAAGGAGGGAATAGGGGTGTCACAATTAGCTTTTTGTGGTGAGTTTCCGGTCGAGATGAACAACCTTTTTTTGTTCATCACCAGTGGTCATACATTTCGCGAAATGGTTCGGCTCTAGAGGTGTACCTTTTCGGAAATGATCAACCATTTCTGAAACGGTTGACCATTTCGCTAATGATGGTCGATCATCTCCTTTTATCTTGATTTATGTATGCTCATCCAGCCATCAAGTTGAAGACCCGTCCGACGCTGCGGTATACCTGGTCAACCGATAGGTCGGTGCTAGCGGGCTAGTAGCGACAAGTAGAACTCCTTCGTGGCAAGGAGGTGGCGGTTGCTCTTCCGTGCATGCAAATCGAAGGATGCTGTAAGGCGATGAGCTGTGTTCACCCGTCCTGCCAGCATGAGCAGCGTGGTAAGGCAAGATGGGCCTGGCATGCTGCGCCCTGAGTCAGATCAAAGACTGAGCGTAGTCCGCCTTATTACGATAGTTCTCTGTGTGGTGATGATTTTACTAGGGCCTTCACCTGGCTGCAACTTGCTCCCTGAGCCCACACACCAAGTTGCAGCCAAGTGTTAATTTCGTCCGAGTTTCGAGTTTAGAACTGTTCTAAAATCGGGTTAGTCGGACGGAACTCGAGTTTGTCGAACGGAACTCCGGGTTTGACGACAAAACTGGACCATGAGGTTAAATATGTAATTTTAGAAACTATACGACTATAGACATCAATTTGGCTCGCGGGTCTTCAGTGCGTGCGGAATGCAACTTTAACTTTATTCCGCACTCAAGCAGCTCGCAGCATCGGTTGCACGCCGGCATTCGCGACTCCGCGGCGAGTTCGGCCTGGTATCATCCCTCTGAGGTAATGCGTTCCCTCTGCTACCATGCCGGCGCACCGCCAGAGCACGTCTGCGTCAACTGACGGGAAATCACTGCAGTAATCTACGTGAATAAGCAACACCTGGCAACTTATTTATGTTGATACCTTGTATTCGGGTGTGAAAGTGCTCCTACCGTATGTTACGCTCACTACTTGTTTTAGACAGCATTGTGCCACGATTGCTTTTGACTGGCTATGCTCTCACATACGAAGCAATATCATTGGCTAACAAGTTCAAGTTCCGCCAATCACTGCTTCCTTTCAGCATTTGAATTTTGGCGCGGGATTCAAGTGAAAATGCACAGGAACTCCTGGAAGCCTCCCCTCATATCCCAATTCACCTCTGGTCTCCAAACCGGTCATCATGAAGCCCTCCCACCTCGTCAAAAGGATTCTCCTAACTCGACACCAGAAGCTGATCTTGTGTCAGGCTGCTGAGGACTTGCCGTCCTACTCGTGCGCCGATCCAGCTAGATGGGCGAAGTCTTTATTCAATCTCCCCGCTTCTCTAAACAAGGCAACGGTCAACAGCGTCATCAGAAGCTACACCGCGCTGCAACGCCAGCCCACCGACTCGGACGACAGGAAGTAGCGGCACCCGCCGATGCACGCCTTAATAGACCAAAACGTGGCCGAGTTCGCGCTACAGGCCGAGGCGGATGGCATTTGCATCAACGGCGCCATGATCATCTGTTTCGCAACCGAGGTGTGCGAGAAGCTCGCAATCCCCCGCCAATGCGCCCTCGTATTGGCCCCTCCTGGCTACGATGCTTGCAGGAGCGGTACGGCTTTCGATGGCGTCGTGCATACAATAGGTCCTCCACCGTGGATCTCGACAAGGCCAATGAATAGTTGAATCGCGTCAGAGCCGCCATCCGCATGTACTCTCCACGGAACGTCTTCAACATGGACGAGTCGGCGCTTTTTCACAACGCCGTTCCGCGTGGGTCCATCTGCACGGGTGCCGCCCCCGCCCTGAAGCAGAGCAAGGAGCGCGTGATAATAACGTGCTGCACGAACGCCGATTGCTCGGAAAAGCTACCTCTACTGTTTCTTGGCACAGCCGCCAAGCCGCGGTGGTACTCCCGCAAGCCCAAAGCGATGTAGTACATGGGTACATCCAAGGGGTGGATGACTGCCTGGGTATACCAGCAATGGCTAATGGGTGTAGAGGAACAGATGGCCGTCGAAGATCGCCATATTCTTCTGCTCGTTGAAACTAGGGTTTAGGGTTTAGGGCTTAGGGCTTACTCTAGGTCTACTCACGTCCGAGTAGAGAAATTGCCTCCAAACACAACCGCAAAGATCCAGCCAACGAATCAAGTCATTATATATTGTATCAAGCGGGAGGAGCTCAACAAAAGATGCGGCATGCATACTACAACATTCGTGAGGCTGAGCATGAACGTAATCCGTACCAGGTATAGCTTCTAACGGCCCTTCAATTATCTGGATTTTAGATCCAGAGCTTCTACAGAAGTGCGATTCTGCCTAAAAAAAACTCTATAACATAATTCGCATTACTTAAACAAAAATCGTTGGTCTCAAACTCACTTACCATTTACCTCTATATTCAGATTCACCTGTTATCTCAGATTGGATGATGGATTTTTATGCGACAGTGGTGCTATTCCCTCATATTTCACATTGGATGGTCATTTTTAGTAAATACAGTATTTTAGTGCAAACAAACTGTGGCATACATGACCTTCAATAATCGATATCCGGTGCACAACGAATGTTGCTTGAACAAAACCGAGTTAAATCACATTATTTATAAACACACTGGGTTTTCTGGTACTGTTCATGGAATCCTGCCAAAGCTTACACGTGTGAAAAACTTTGATCAACGCTGCAGAACCCCACTGTATGCAAAATCCAGAGCTTCCCCGTGCTTGGCGCGGCATTAGTGGTGTGAATCCGCTTGGGAAAACGATACCGAGGAAACCATTCGGAAGTGTTGGCTGCACTCGTCTCTGATTAATAAGGGCAGCGTATTGTTCATTTTGAATTAAATCAGTGCATTTGTTCAATACTGAAACTTGCTATACTCGGTGCTCTCTCTCTTTCTACGCATATCAGGCGTTGCTAATTCACGCATATTACTGTATTGACCGTGCGTTGGCAAGCTTCGGCACGGGGAGGACAGATTAAAGGTGAGCGAGAGGCGACAACAATGACAACGGAAGAAACTGATGATACATCAATATGAAGCAGCGATGCCTGGAGGACGCCCACCCAGCGATGTTTGGACTCTCTTCACAAAGAAGAAGGTTTCCGATGGAAGCGTGAAATTGCTGGCGCTGTGACGCCGTTATCATGAGGCCCAAGCCCGATAAACTAAAGAGCCATTTGACAAAGTGCTCAGGATACACATGAGCTGAAAAACGGACTCGGGAAAGCGCAGTTCACGAACTTGCAGAGGAATCTGCGTAGGATAAAGTGAAGTCTAGATTGTCTCTCTTCAGCAGAGCGACAAGAGGGTACGCTACGCATCTCTTTTTGCTAACGGTAATTTGATCGCGCCTTGAAGAAGCGTACACAATCTGCATGTTCTTCTAGACTTGGAGGTCCCACAGCTCCAGAATTGCCGCGTCGCACAGTCCGTACTCGACAAACTGATAACGACCTTCGTTTTTTTTTTTTAGTCTGGGTGTGCTTTTCATATTGTTAGCTCGAACGCTTCCTCAAAAATTTTGCTCCTGAGCTGGAAGCTCCTTCTCCGAAGCGTGTCGGTGACGACCTTCTTGAAGAGGCTTATCATGAACAAACCACCGCGTTGTTTGTTCAGCCATACGTTGGGCTCGTGTTGAATGGCTTGGGGAGTTTAAAGCACGAAACGCTGACCAACTTCGCTGCTATGGGCCGAACTCTTCCCCCCCCCCCCCCCCCCCCCCCCCCCCCCCCCCCCACCCGCCCCCCCCCCCCCCCCCCACGCCCCCCCCCCCCCCCCCCGGGCGCCGCCCACGTGGTGGGTCGACAGCGGGCG
>JAABLL010000731.1:0-12210 GCA_012295475.1 Phytophthora gonapodyides | reverse complement strand
TGTACCCAGACGACAGATCTTTCCACAGTCCACGTCACACCGCCTCGTCCCTCATGTCACACGGGTGCGGCCATTCACTCCACAATCACTCTGCATACAAACTCCAAGTCAAAGCTTTGTCGGAGTTCCTTGGTGACGGCGGCGCGTGGCTACTCGATTTCGAGCCGCCTCGTGTCAAACGGTTGGTCCCGTCAGTACGAGAGGCGGCAAAGTCTATGTCTGGAGCTATAACCTTCATACGGCAGTCTGCAGAGCGGGGCATGGGGGTGCTCGAGAAGGTGTATCATCGGCTTTGGCTGCCGCTGCCGTACGATATGCAAAAACGGCAGTGGCGTTTAGATAACCTGTTTCGTTTGTCGAATTATCGAGTACGAACTGTTGGTATTAGCGAGATACGAACAACGCACTTTCATGGTAGAGAGGATAACATGTAACGTGCAATGTTGAGGTGCTCACGAAGCTTCTGTTCCCTGCGCTGCTGTGGTTGACTAAACTGTGTTGTTCCCTCGCTGCATCGCTGAGATCAGCAGCAGCATCTGCTCATGCCTCTCGCGCGCCTCGTTCCGGTCTCGCTCGAGTCGCGCTTCGTAGCGGCGACGGTCCTCGGCAGCAGCAGCAGCGTCCTTGCGGTTCTGCTCTTCTCGAATTGTCTTAGCCATTTCAAGCTCCTGGTAGCGTCGGGTCTCGGCTGCCGCAGCCTCCTCACGACGGAGGCTATCTCGATCTTCCCGCTCCTGTCTTTCTGCAGCAAGCCTCGCCTCTCTGTCTTCTCTGCGCCGTCGGTCCTCAGTCTCGGTCCGTCGGTCTGCATCTTCGCGCATAAATACCAACATCTGCACCATGTCGCCCCCAGCGACGGCCTGGTTTTCTTCAGCCTCGTTCAGCTCCTTGCGCAACTGGTCCATGCGCTTCTTGGCACGCACCCTCTTGTTGCTGGCGTACGTGGCGCCCGTGCTGGAGATGTCAGATGCATCTCTTTTGGAGCCCGCTGTCGGCGACTTGCCAGTCAGCCCTGCCATGTTGTCGCGGAGGACTCTGAGGTCGCAGCCTCCGCGTCGGTTGCTCGCTGTTGTCTTCCTCTGGTTGTGCAGCATTCGCGGGCATCATCCTCGATTCGGGTGGAGTCACGTGTCAGCGGGCGTCCTTCGGGTGACGCATACGTAGGTCGGGCTGGCACTGTTGACTTGCTGCCTCCTTTTGGGCGGCCAGTAGTCTTCGGTCCGGCTGCGGAAGCTCCGGTGGGTGTCAGTGCCCCTGCCGATGCGAATGTCCGCGAAGACGCGCACGGTGTTACTAGCGACGGAGTAGCATATCCTCCGGCACGCTGCGACGCACTCGACGTGGGAAGGAAGGTCGGCTCTGGTTGCTGACTCGGCGCCGGACTCTCGATATCTACACCATCGGGCGAGGCGTTCTCCCCCTCCCCATCCGAGAAGATGTCGTTTGCCAGCGTCACATCAAAGACCCCGCTGGCCATCATTATGGCTCCGGTTGCAGTGGGGGCCGCGTCTTGAGACGGATCTGGGGAGCGCTGGCCGTACTGGGATATGTCATCCAGCGGCGTTTGGCTCTCCCCGTCCTCGTCAAGGGCTCCTTCGTCATCGCTGGCTGAATCTCGCGTCTCCAGCTCGGGCTCGCTGTCGTCCGCTTCAGCGAGGCTGTCTCCGCCGCGCTCGAGACTAAGTGCATATGCCACCTCCCGCAGCATAACCGCGTCGTCTTCCCCTTGATCGACGCCGTCGTGTGACGTTTGCGCGCCCCCCTTCTCCTCGATCGCACGCTGGGCTTCTTGGGCGAGGGCCACGGGCCGTAGTTTTGGAGGAATCTCGCCGTTGATACCTGTGGGCTTCGCCTTCCCGTACAGGTTGCGGAATTTGCGGCGGAGCGAGTCGTAGGCTCGCTCCAACCACTTCCTGCCACGCCGCATGTTGTACTCCATCGCGACGTCTTCCCACATGGAACGACCGATAGGCTTGTACTTGGCTGCTAGTTCCACTAGCAGCATCGGCTCCTTCAGGCCGTACTTGTGATAGCCTGGCTTGCGCCCGCGCTGTGTGGCACGTACATACAGATTAGTAGGCAGTTAAGGCACCACGAGCAGGTCCAGGGATCTCACCCGCGCCATGACAGCGGCGTTGTTGTTCTGCGGACACGAGAGAAAGATCTGGAATGAAGGAACGAAGTGAAAAGGGAGACAGAACTATCGGGGTATTTGTCTTCGTTTCACTATACCTAATCATACAGCGGCAACATAAACAATGGATACATTTCAAAGGCTTCAACTAAGTATGTACTGCGGCCAGGTCCGAGCTCGTCGACGTGGCCCGAGGCGTCCCAGCGGCGCGGAGGGCTTTCAAAGCTCCGCGTTGCACCCCAAGTGCTGTAGGTCACGATGCTGGCACCCCCACCAGCCGCAGCGGCAGACAAACCAAAGTCTGTCGCCGTACGACACCGTCACTTCTTCACCGGGGAAGACATCCCAGACCGTGACGGCGACGACCGTCAGAGTGCCCCCCGTTTGCACCTCATGGAAGCGTGCAGCGGGGTTGCACGAGTGGATGAGCATGCGCAGCATGCTCCCCTCGTGCAGGGCGTCAATTCCAACGTACTTGCCCCCGGTGGTCCTCGTCTTCACGTGCATGCGGTAGCCCTCGTTGGCGGCCGCATTCCGGCAGGGCGGGCCAAAAGGCTGTACGTGGCCCAGGTACTGGCCTAGCACCTCGCCAGCAGGAATGGCCGCCGTGGCCACGACACCTCTCATCCCCGTCCGGACGTTCAGGCGCAACGAGAGTGCGGAACTCTCTCTCAATGAGTTCCCGCAGTACCCCGCGAAGGCACAATTCGCGTCCGTGCAGAAGCGGCTAACCTTGGCATTCGAGCACGACATAGCGTTGCAACCGCAGCTGGCGCCGTTGCGCTCACCGCCGGGGACGCGCGGAAACCTCCACTTGCTGGGATTGTAATGAGCGTGCAAGTGTGTCACGTCAGTCGGCCAAGCCACTGGAACCCACCCGTTGCGCTGGGAATCGAGCGCGGTATCCGCCACCACCTTGTAACCGGGCGAGCTCGTTGGTGTGGAGATTGCAGACCGGGGTGACAAGAGTCCCAGAGCCACAGCCTGTCCTTCCGAATCGTAGCCGTCGGATTCGAAGGCCTAGGCGATCCAGTCGGGTACAGCTGACACAACTCGTCTACGACCCCCGTGTCCGCGCGAAAGCGGCCGTGGGGGTGGCGCTTGGACCGCAGCAGACACCGATGCCGTTGAAGTCGCATGCGGTGTCGCCGGGAGCGTGGACACACACGACAATGCGGGCGACACGGTCGAGACTGGCGATGATGGCTCGGCCTCCGTCCGCTGACTCGAGACGACGCTGAGCGCCGGGCTCTGCTGTCCGAGGGGAGTGCACCTCTTGAATTCTGCCAGCGATACAACTTGCATCGTCGCCGCTTCCACGACAAGTAGATGCGTGAAGCGGCGACCTGACCGCAACCATGGAAGAGGGGACGCCTCCGCGACCGCCGCCTTGGAAGTCTTGGTGCGCTTCGATAGGGGCTTACCGGTGGCGGGTGATCCAGCAACAGGGGCGGCGCCGCGGTGGCCCCGCTCTGTGTCAGGATACGACGGAGGAGTGGCTCCGTTACTCGTAGAGTGGGAAGCTTTCAGCTTCTTCGCAGGGCGAGACTCGTTGACAGAAGCCCCGGATCCAGGAAGGTCGAGTTGAAGGCACCGCTTGGTGCGCGAATGCTCTGGCTTCCTGTACACGTAAGAAGCTTTCGTTAACGCCAGTAGTACACGTGAGATTTTGACATTGAGCCAGCCAATGTACCGACATGGCGCACAAGAATCCATGATGCAGGACGTCGTTACGAGCTGATCGACGGCGCTTTGGGATGGATCTTCGAGGCTAGCGTCCACACGAGACGTCACAATTACATCGCAACACCAACCCCACAATGCCATTCTATACCCACGCAGCGTACCCGACTAATTCCAGCACACTTGCTCCGAAGGCAGCAGAATTGGAAATGACAGCCAACACGGAGTCGAGCGCGCGAAAGTTTCGCGCCTTGCAGCCTTCCAAGATCGCTCATCTTCAATTTGAAAATATGTGGCTCCTTCGGGGGGCCGCCTCAACCTATACAAACATCCAGTTGTTGCTTTAATCAGTTGCAACTTTAGGGGGAGGATAAAAGTCGATAAACGCCGTTTAATAAAGTTTTTAATCACCCGTTACTGACTCCTTTTATCGTCTTTGATCCGGTTGATAAAAACATTTTATCGGGTTTTGGAAGGCACCCATTGGGCGACTTCCAAAACTATCATAAAAGGTTTTGTCACATCTAGTTTGGTGACCATTTTAATGACTCCGGGAGAACCCGTTAGAGACCATTAAAAAGCATTTGTAGAAAACGACGACCGAAACCGCATTAAACTGTTTGCTCTGGTCAGTGCATTGTGTCCCTTGGGGGATATTATAGGAACGTTTGTATGGAGGAATTTGGAGGACAGAAATAGAAGGACAAAATTCAGATCGGTTTCTCTATATCTCGGAATACGAAGGGTCGCTGGCGACCCTCCTGCGGCAACCCGTCGGAATCTATCTCATGTTAACTTTCGCGCGCCACCCGCGCGTCTTCTCTCGTCGTTTGTGGCCATCTTCTAGCATCGGTGCCATGCGAGACGCGCGCCAAGTTCTGATTCTCCGGAGTCTGTGTACTGCCTTCCGCAGGGCACGGGCACGTAAGGCTGCAGTCTTGCGCGATCTCTATCGTCGGTTGAGTCGAGAGAAGCAGCGAGCGGAGCATGCCCGTATTGTCCGCATCCGTCACTACCTAACTAGGTCTTGCCTGTTGGACCCCGAACACTCCGTGTGGACGCGCATTTGGGACAGAGGGAGCGACCAGAATCTGATCACATACACGGGGCTCTCTCGGTACGCGGTGGTGAAATTCTATCACGATCTCTCTTGCAGTATCCGCAGAGGGCTAACATCTCAGCCGTGTCCGTTGTGTCTTGTTTCCTGTGCAGTCATTCATTCACGCTGCTGTTAGAGCGCTTCAGTCTGTACTACAATCTAGTGAGTTATAACCCCAAGGGAGGACGGCCCAGGAAACTACGCTACCATCACCAAGTACTGGGGCTTTTGCTCGCTTTCTACGTGGGTTCAATGGGGCATGCCTCTCTGTGTGGGGACTTTGGCGTTCCCCACTCTACGTTGAGCAGGGTTATCAACGAAGCAGAACGCGCGCTTGCTCGCGCACTCGCCGGCTTCGCTCCCGCCAGAATCGTGTGGCCTACGTTGAAACGGCAGCGGGCGCTGGCGCGATTGACTGCTGCACGTGAGCCCCTGCTGCCTTTCACGTGGGGCTTTATCGATGGCAAGAACTTACGCGTAAGTCTGTACTGACTTTTATCCTGCTAGCTAGCTCACTATGTTTTTCCAATCTAACTAGTTGCCTACTCCTCACAGGTAACGGAACCTCCGAACAGCGAAGTACAAAATGCCCACTACAACGGATGGCTGCACGCGGTATATGTCACGGGCACGTTGTGCTTCTCCGCTGACGGGCTTATTGTCTGGAGTAAGCACAACTGCCCGGGCAGTTGGAACGACGCAGACACAAGTCTGCAGTTCCGCGAGCTGTTGCGAGATCCCGTCCTGAATCCAGATCCTCGTCTCGGAATCATCGCTGACAGCGCATTTCCTTGCGGGGGCGATATGGTGGGTCGCATTATGACGCCCCTCAAGGAGGGCGATTTGCGGCGGTTAGTTCCGTCGGTTCGGCCGGCAGCGACGCTCATGTCGGGCGCCATAACTTCGGTGCGGCAAGCGATTGAGTGGGGGATGGGGTCCGTCGAGAACGTGTTTCATCGTCTGTTGCTACCGCTTCCCTACGATTCGGACAAGCGAAAGATGAGGCTCGATAACCTGTTCCGTCTTGCCAACTACAGGGTTCGTACGCTAGAGGTGAGCCAGATCCGCACTACGTTCATGTATCACCGGCATGATAACGCTTGAACCGTTTGGTGAGATCAATCAATATTCATTTGCCCTTCTGCACTTAGTCTTTCTGCAACTTTGCGAGTACGAGGAGCATTTGCTCGTGACGTTCTCGGGCCTCCGTCCGCTCTGCCGCCAAGCGTTCTTCGTATCGTCGCTTGTTTTCCTCCCTGTCCTGATCCTGCTTCGCCTCGCGAGCAGCCTCAACGCGCCGTTGATCTTCTCTGAGCTCGCGGGCTTCTTGAGCGTCTTGCACGCGTCGTCGCTCGGCAGCCTCGGCGATTTCCTGTCGAATACGTTCGCGCTCCTCGCGCTCTTGACGTTCCGCGTCTCTGCGCTCCTCTCGTTCCGCCCGCTGCCGACGTTCTTCGGCTTCCGCCTTGCGGTCGCTGTCTTGCTGGAGAAACATCAACATCTGCATCATTTCACTGCCAGTACTAACCTGCTGCTTCTCAAACGCCTCCAGCTCGCGTTGGATCTCGTCGACTCGAGCCTTAGCGCGGACTCGCCTCTGCTTGCCGAACGGTGTCGATCCTTCCGGCTTCGACCCGTCGGAGGGAGATCGTTTTCCATTTTCGTTCAAGGCTCCGTCCGTCATCGTCGATATGTTGTCCCTCAGTATGCGGATGTCCCTCCCACCAAGACGGTTGCTGCCTATGTCCATGTTGGGATTCCGTTCCAGCTCGCTCGCGTCTGCAACTGCCCTGGCGGGATTACGCCGCAACGAAGGCCCGTCAGGGGTGACCACTGTCTCTAGGAGCTCTCTCCGACTGACACGGGGTCTACCGACAGTACCAGGTGTGCGAGAAGTGACGTGCGCGATCGCTGGAGCCACTGCCGCAGTCGACGCGCTGCGTCTATTACTGCGAGGTGTAGTACGGCGAGCCGGAGGGTCGTCAATGCTCGTGAAGGGCTGAGACTGGACGTCTTGACCTTCATGTGGTAGAGCGTCTACTTGGTAGGCTGACGGAACGGTTTGCGTAGCAGGTGTTGCCTCTCTTGCTTCTTGACTGGGAGGAGTCGGTGTACTCCCTGTCGCCTCAGCTGATGGAAGAGACGATCCCTCGGATCTCTGAACTTCATCCGCGGCCTCATCAGCGTCATCCTCCCCCGCAGAAAACGGGGACAGACCGAACTCAGCCACTAAGGAGGCGTTCACGTCGCCGCTGCTGGTACGTACAGTACTGAGGGCTGCAGGTAATGGTGTCGAGGGTGTTGACCGCTGAGCATATTGACTGATGACGTCTCCGCGGTCTTGGGTCCCGACGCCGGATAGCTGATCCTCTCTGAAGCCGGTCCCATTCCTGTCTCCGCCATCTGCATCGCTTCCGTCTGAGCCCTCTTCCTGTAGAGTCCCGGTGGATCGCGGTAAGCCGGACCCGCTCGCATCAGGGTTGCCATCACCCCGACCATCAGACCTGGCGCTCGCCCCGCCGTAGTAAGAAGTCGCGCCTGTGACCTCCTCGACCGTTCTGACGAGGCTGTCGTCGTCCTCCCCCTGGTCCAGACCGTCGTGTGTCAGTTGGACCCCGCCTTCCTGCTCGATCCGATGCTGTATCTCTTTCGCAAGGGCAACGGGTTTGAGACGCGGGGGAATTACCCCGTTCCGGCCTGTAGGCTTCGGCTTCCCATACAAGCTCCTGAACTTGCGCCCGAGCGACTCCCAGTCGCGCTCGGCAGATCCACGCTCGCGCTCGGCGTTGAACCGCTCGGCGACTCGTTCCCACATGTTGCGTCCTAACGGCAAGATCGTCTCGACGATCGAGCAGAGCAACCTTTGCTCCTCGAGCGAGTAATTATTGTAGCCCGCCCTTCGACCTCGCTACGTGGTCGTCCAATCACAGTGCACGAGTATCGAGTTAGTACGTTAACTCTCCATTGTTTCTGTTCGGGATCTTACCGTCGGCGTCGCCATAGCTGTCGAGGCAGGAACGCGAAGCCTTGCGGGTCTGCTGGAAGATCGAAGAATGAGGTCAGGGGAGCAACATCTTAAACTGACTATGACAAAGTTTTTTTAATTTTTCGAAATTTAAACAGATTTTCATGTACTACAGACGTGACAGGCTTCGGGAGCTCATTCACTTGGTTTCGAAGGCAGGAATGTCGGGCAGGTGCTGTATGTCGCGGTGCTGGCATCCAGACCACCCGCAGCGGCATACAAACCATAAATGGTTCCCGTACGACACTGTGACTTCCTCACCCGCGAGCACCTCGCGCACGGTGACAGCGACAACAGTGAGCTGTCTGCCGGTCTGGACTTCATGGAAGCGAGCGCAGGGGTTGCGGGCATGGTTGAGGAAGCGCCGCTTGCCTCCCATGTCCAACGCGTCAATCCCCAGGTGCTTGCGGCCTGTCGACCGCGTCTTGAGATGCATTCTATAGCCCTCATTGAGCGGCCCGTTCAAGCAGGGCGGTCCCAACAACTGTATCTGCCCCAGATATTCTCCGATCACTTCTCCTGCCGGGATGGTGCTCGTCGCCACAACACCTCGCATACCCGAGCTGCAATTACGCGCAAGGGCGAGCGCAGCGTGTTCTTGAAGTGCGTTTCCACATACCCCGCCGAAGGCGCAGTTCCGCTGCGAGCAGAAGCGGCTTTCACGCGCGTTCAAACACAATGCGGCACAGCAGCAGAACTCACATCCACACCCAGCACCCTCGCGCTCGCCGAGCGACACTGGAGGAAACGACCACGGCCTTGGGTTGTATTGCTCGTGAATCCGTCGAACATCATGAGGCCAGCTTTCAAACCCCCACCCCAGCGGAGCCAGCCTTCCCGACGACGCTTTCAACATTGGACCCGGACTGTCGGCGGCAATTGTAGATAGCCTCTGCCGGCTGTGGTGACCTGCCACGAGAAGGCCAATCGCATCCGAATCGTATCCATCCGACTCCCAAACCTCAGCAAACCAGGTGGGGCCTCGAGACTACGGACGCGCTCGTCATCAACAGGTATGTGCGTCCCGTGTGCCTCCTCCAGTAGGCATGCAAACGGCGAAGACGTCGCAAGTCCCGCTCGCCCCCTAGGGCAACAACGCGCTTCGCTCGCGACAGGCGTCGAGGTCCCATCGGAGTGCACTGTGTCCGACACGGGGGTTGGTGATTGCGACCACAACGCTCGGGAAGCCCGACTTGGCTGGGGGCGTTGCAGAGTCGATGGAGCGCAACTAGATCCTGGAGACCGCTCCGTCGACGCAGTCTCAGGCCGAGAGCTCGGGTCGCTCCACGGCGGACGGGTCGAGGCTTGCGAGGACGCGCTCCATGGCGGACGGTTCGAGGCTTGCGATGGAGGTGTGCTCGTCAGTTCGCTACTAGAGATAATGGGAACGACGCTGGCCTCGGTCGATTCCGAAGATGCAGGGACGACGACCATCCCGTTCGCGTCGAAGTACCGGTCCATGGGATCCAAAGGCGCCAGCTCGAAACGGGCCAGCGGATCGACTTCCATGGTGCCGGCCCCGAATATGAGAGGATGACGGACGATCTGGCCGGAACGCAAACGGAGGAAGTAGGTCTGCGGAGAGGCGACCGACGGCGTGGTCTTCACGCGCTTGGTGCGATGACCGCCGTTTTTAGGAGACCCGAAGTCTCGCGCGGCCCTCTTTGCCATCACCTTAGACCCACATTATCATGAAAAGATTGGTTAGTAGGCACTCAACACTTCAATCATCGTCTCCAGTACGTCGTCACGAGTCTACACAAGCACACTCACACGCGCGGACACCTTTCCTTTCTCCTGTCGCTCGTAGACTGCCACGTTCCGGGAGCTTGAGCACTCAGAACCAACAACACAATCAGAACTGGCATGGTTGCAATTCATCAGACACCTGGGACCCTACCTTTGGCGAGTGGACCCGAACTATGACGCCGCTACTACAGCTTGTCGAGGAGCCGACGGATTCTGGAATGAAGGAGCCTGGGCGCGAAACGAGTGCTTGCGCGCGCGCGGGAAAACCAAGCGGCTGCCCAAGATCGTTTGAACTTCAATTCAAACGTTCGCTTGCCAAATAGAAGTGGTGGTTGATAACATACTCAATTCAAGATGTAAGTTTGATAACGTTGCTACTTCAGGGTGTCATAAAAAGCGATAAAAGGGCATCAAACGAATTGTTTGGTGAGACCACTTTTTGGTCTCACCAAACAATTCGGTTTAATGACCCGATTTTAATGACCGGTTTTATGACTCCTTGATCGGGTCCTCAAATCTTTTTATAGGGGTTTTGGAAGGCGCCCATTGGTTTAGCAAGGTCGGTTTGTAAATCTAGACAGGCCTCCTTAACCCCTTGGTTCCCGGATTTTGGACCTCAGAACACGTTAATCACGGTACTTTTATGTCGTAACTTACGACTTTACAAGTTACTTTTCATTTGTATGGCGCACATAACCGCTTGCGGGAAAGTGTACAAGTTCTCAACAGGCCTTTCGAAGAGGAAACGTGAAGAACAGACGTTGGAAACTGAAAAACACACCATGTACAACGTACATTAAGGCATCGCCAGTGCGTCTGAGCCGCAGCGACGGTGCATGCGAGGCGCCCGGTTCTGAGTCGCGGTTGTCGCAGCCGTCACGTCGCAGGCCACGATGGCAAGGTCTTCTGAAGGGCGAGGTCTTCCGAATGTGGTGCGAGTGAGACACCCGAAGAAGGGCCCATTCTCACTCAAATCCGCCCCTGGAAGCCAAGCGAAGCCGGCGACGTTCGCGCGCCCAGCACCTGCCGCGGCGTCATGGCACCACCGACCGTGTCACGCCTTCCCCCGGAGGAGCTACGCGCGGGCGAGAGGATCGCGTATTACTCGATGGTCTTCGGCATCGGGAATCCCCAAGGGTATCGCGAGGCCGTCGTCCGAAAGGTCGACACTGCCCCGGGCACGGATAAGCAGCTCGATCTCGACAGCAGCGACATCATCGCACCGACGATGATGCTCAAGCGCATAGTGGACAGCTCAGGGAAGCCGATTCCTCAGGGCACCGCGATGTGGCGCAAGTTGCGAACGTTTACGCTGATACCTGGAGAGCACCAAGCTCCGACGCGAGCCAGCACGTTCAATCGTGCCATCGAGGGTCAGTTCGGCAGGCGTTTGCTGCTGCCTACCGAACCGAAGGTGTATCACGCGAGGATGTTTCCTGTGCGGTCTCAGGAGTTGTCGACACGAGCAGCAGCATGGCGGCCGCGGCGTCACCAACGGATACGTCGGCTACCAGCGCCCCGAGATCCCGTTCAACGTCTCTTCCTGGACGTGCTCCTCGCCCACGTAGCCCTGAACGTGGTACTCCGTGCGAGGATTCACAGCCTCTCGAAGCCAAAGTCGTGATGGCTCAGGCACCTGCTGACACCGGAGACCCACGAGTTGCGCAGACGGCCAGTGCTGCTGAAATGAGTGTAATGCAGCACCTGCGTAGTGAAAAGGCACCACAAAGAAGAGCACAAGAACACGCAAGCGAGGCTTCGGCTGGCAGTTACGATCACGAGTCCCAGCACGAGGGTGCGGTGAGCCACGCTGAGTTGGTGACCTTGAACGACTATCTCACGTCTATTCCAACCCGCCTGACCGTACGCCGAAAGAAACGGGGCGGTTGTTTGAGTATGCCGCTGTTATTGAAGGCCAGCCTGCGCAAGCCATCAAACAAAACAGCGGCTGCACGATGCTGCTCAACACCCGGTCGGTGTCGAGCATGTACGTCTACATTGATGCGCTGAACTGCGGATCGATCACAAGATTCTTTATCCACTCCTGTAACCCCAACGTGGAGTTCATTGAGATGCAGAACGGGGCCAACGTGAAGGTGCTCGCGAGGATGATCAGGAGCGTTCACCCTGGTACGCAGCTTACCGTCAACTACGGTAACGAGATCTGGTTCAAGTGTGCCTGCGATGCCTGCTGGGACGCCACCGATGACGAAGATCAGTAGGAGAAGGCGTTAGTGAGAGGAAACAGGTCTAGGCCACGGATAACAACACTTGCATCTGATTCAAATGCATAGCTATTCAATGGAATATTGGTTCTTGCTGCCACACGCGAGGAATTGGTCCGACTCGCTTTTCCTCGCTTGCTGTGGATTAACCCTTTCGTGGTAGAAGGGCACACAATTCGCCCTTTTACAGGTTTTCCAAAACACGGTGCGAAAGCTCCCCCCCCTCTAAGGGCGCGTTTTGTGCCCTTTTGCACAAGTTCAACCGTAAATGCACCGCCTTTTATAACAAATCATA
>JAABLL010000730.1:0-12218 GCA_012295475.1 Phytophthora gonapodyides | reverse complement strand
CTCTTCTTCGCGAGCGCCTCGTCCTCCTCGAAAAGCGGAACGCGCTTGTCCACGAACAGCAGGAAGAGCGAGCCAGCGGGCTTTGAATTGAGGCTAAGCAGTGTGTCGTCGTCCCAGTCGTGCTGCCTCTTGTGGCCCGGAGCGTCGAAGTGGCTGAAGCCGAGGATGCGGTCGCCGTCCCTTAGGCCAGCCCAGTGGGCCACGCCCCCTGGCTTCACATCGCAGCACGCAAAGGGCAAGCGCTCGTCGCCCGCCACTCGACGGACGCCGAAATCCAGCGGTGAGGTCTCGTCCTGGCGGTAGACATAGAACTAAACGATGTTAGCAACACGTAGAGAGCACACACAGGGCTGCCACGTAGGAGTTCTCGTACTCGCATGCGTATGGGAAGCTTGATTGACTGTCGGGAAACTGATTGGGCTAAATTGGAGTCGGCAAGGTCCAATATCGAATTTTAGACTTGCTGACTTTATACTTGCTCGTTTTCTGGGTTTTATAATCACAAACCTCCATATTATGATGAAGTGCAAGGGCCGAGGCTCAGCCTGCTCTTCTCCTGGCTCTCTGTGAGGTCGAAGCTGCTGGTCTGGTCCCGGATTCGGCCACCATTATGCATTTAGCCAGAATTACCTGCTCCTTCCTCTCCTTCACAAGTACTTCAAGCTCGAGTATGTCATTCGGGTACCAGACGGACGGTGATGCCAGCGACTGCAAAGAAACACTCGTTGGTCGATGCGCCCGGAATGCCAGCAAGAAGCTCGAGGGCGCCGAAACGGGCAATTTGGCTGTCGCCGTCAGGGACGAATGAAGTCGTGACTCAAGATGACATCGTCGAACTGTCCAACACTCAGCAGCGCTCAGACAATACCCCACGACAGCCTAGAATTGAGGGTGTTAGACCAAGCAGCGGGATAGACTTCACCCCCAAGGTTGAAGAGTGCTGGAGAGGTTCAATCGGGGCGATGGATGTGGAATTCCTGCTCCATGCTACTAGCCAAGATGCCAGTAACGAGACTCCCGTGTTTGAGGATGATCATCGATCTGCTTCTCGACAAAGCCAGCATCAATGTCCACGAAACCACGCTGTTCCCAATGAAGGCGATGCTGAGGTAATGGGCTCAACGCAGACATTTCTTCAGTCCCGACATCGCAGACTTTGCGCTGTCAGCAGAGCTGGACCCGCAACGGTCGGCACACGAAAGCACTGGGACAACAAGGGAACACGAAGTTGTTTCAACAGCCAAGCTCACTCTCCTGTACATTTGCGGTTGCTAGTGATGCAATTGTAAGTCTTGAACGCTGACAGCGTCCAGCTCCTACGGTTTTACCACGAATTGGGTGTGCGCGAACAAACACTGTGCCTTTCCAGTACGGTAGCTGCGGTGCGGGTTGTCGCCGTGCTTGCCACGTTACTTCTGCCAGTAGTCCGGTATGAAGGTGGTGTCGGTCTCTGGCTAGCTGAAAATTAGGCTTGGCTTCGTGTGTTCAATGCCCTATTTGTTATGATGACCACGTGAAGAGCGAGAAAGGGGTAGCTCTTATGATGCACTACAAAACCAAACTTTTCTTTTGTTTCTGTTGGGTGAATGACTACTTTGTGCAGACTCCTACGCTATATCTTCTCTAACGCGTCCACATCCCAGAGAAGTGCATCCCGGTTACATGACTGCGCACCAACCTCTCTCCTGGAGAACAGCCACCGCAGCAGCCACGTCAGCATCATGTAGTTCGCCATTCACCCCCGCTTCGTGCGATACTTCGTCCTCAGTGGCGGGATCACTGCCTACCTCTTCGTCACCGCCGTTCGCTAAATGACCCCCAGGCGTATTTTCCTGGGTGATGGCGTTGACTGAGGTGGCATCGATTGCCTTCAACCACACCACAAAAGCAACAAGGTTAGCTGGTTCCTCAAAAGGCTCTTGCAAACTACCACGATCGTACCTGCTGTAATGGCTCCTTGATTTGCTTCCACTGCTCCTCGTAGGTGCCAGTCAGCGTCTGCTCCAGCTCTGCGAATGCAAACCGTGTAGTGGCATCATCGCTTCGTTCCAGTTGGCTCTTCCATAGCGCTTGAAGCTTCTCGACGATGCGGGTGTTGTCTTCTTTTACACCTTGCACAATCCTCCGGTACATCTCGATCTCCTACTTTCCAACTTGCTGGCGAGCAAGCACGACTCTTCGGGCCAAGGAGGAAGAGCAGCAGACGCAGACGGCGAGGATCGCATACGCAAGGGGGTGGGTATCGGAAAGGCCCAACGAAACCCCCGAGCATACTCACTTCAAGACATTTGCCCAAGAGACGCGGGAATCTAGAAGACAAGAGAAGACGACGCTCATGAGCTCTGCAGGAATGGGGAAGCAGAGAGAGCGGCACGGGGCGCGGGAGCGCGCAAGCACCTCCAAGGAAGAGGGGCACCAACACCGGGGCGGCGCAGGACCTGGCACCGGGTGGAACACGGTAGCCAGAAGAGCGGCAGGAGCCAGGGGACAAGCTACACGTCACCAGGACGGGCAGCGGACCCCAAGATCGCCGACACACGGAGCGGCAAGCCAAATGGGCGGGGGGAGAAGCGGACCGTGGAGAAGTGAGACTGGCAAGAGGGATCAAGGCGATGGGATCGCAGTTTTCACGCAGTTGAAGGCATACCTGCACAGCGAGGCGGCCCGGCGTACATTGCGGCGCTAGTAGTCAAGCTGGCGGCGCTGGCCGTGGAAAGAAGGTTCCAAGAGTTCAAGGCCAAGTTGTCAGACGATCGACTGGGGCAGAAGAGCGACGGAGACCTGAAGCTGGACTGGAAGGACGAACTGCCGCAGGCACTGCATGAGAGGTATGCGGAGCTGGAGAGCTACTGGGATCTAACGGACCCGACTCACGTCGCCAGGCTTGGCAGACTGATGAGTAAGTGGATCCTAGAGAACAAACTACCCCAACAGGAAGTGGAGAACCGACTGCGAGTACTGCACCTGGCAGGGGCAGGAGCACCCAACGAGGGCGGCACGCAGGGCCAAGAAGGAACTGGGTCGTATGCGGGAGCGGTCCGCAAGGGAACCAGAATTACGTCGGTCAGACAACTGACGGAGGAGCAACAGAGGCTCAGACAGCTGTGCCTACAACCAGCGCAGGTGCTCACCAGACTACGGGAGCGGACGGCGGACGAGGAGGCGGCACTGATGCTGATCCTACGACAGGAGATCGAGGTCGCGGGACCACCGCCATTTCTAGTGCAATCTATGACGGCAGGAGAGATCGCAAGGTTTACGGACCTATTCCTGGGGATCGAGTACCCTATGTATGCTCATCTCGCACCAGGGCAATGGTTCGGCGAGAACCTCACTAAGACGGCCATCCTCCTGCTCATCGAGGTCGGGCAGGAGGCAGCTACGATGCACAAACGAGAGGTTGCGGACTTCAAGGAGGCCATGTCTAGGATCACCCTAGATATGGACACCAGAATCATAACGGTGACGTTCAAGGGCAGAGCGGCAGCCCAACGATGGACAGACTGGAAGATGCCATTGGGAGGCAAACTACTCCAACTCATCGACTACGAAAAACAGCGTGAAGATGCACGACACACGCACGAGATCGTGAGATTGGACCACTACGCGTTCACGGCAGAAGTACGGAGAGGGACTCTTACCTCTACGGATCTGCACTGGATCATCAGCACGACAATGGGGCTGGAAGTTCGCTCCATGGAGCATCCTGCGACCGACAAAGGAGGCATCAATGACAAGAGGTGGTCGCTGATGGTGAAGGGAACTGGGTGCCCCCCAAAGCTGAGAAGCATCGCACTACTGCTGACGGGAGAAGCGGAGATTCTCATTTGGCACCACGAGGTGCACACCAGCCGACCTTGTCCGACATGCCTGTCGCCCAACCATCAAGCGAGATACTGCAGGGAAGCGCCAGGGACCATGGAGTCGAGACGCAAACGGCACACGTGGAGGGTCAGCGGAGACCTGCCATCCAGTCAGGGAGCCTGGACGGGGGGCTACAGGCCGCTAGAACCGCCCACCACTATGGCGGAGCTAATGGCGATCCTAGGCGGGGAGACCGGTCCGGCAGCAGCGAGCGTCAGTACTGACCCCGACCCAACGAAAGAGAAAGGAGAGGACGGGAGGACCAGCCCTCGACGAAAGCGAGAGGGGAGAGCAGGGGTTCCGGTACTGCCCCAAGAGTTCCAACTCCATCGCAGAGCGAGTGATGCCAAGAGGGGAGATCTTCGGGGGAACGAAGGCGGCACGGGGAGACCCCGGCAGACCGACTCCGACTACGGCAAAGCGGGTGAGCAGGAGCGACAGGCTGAAGAGATCGTCAGCACGCAACAGCAGGGGGCGGAGGCAGACGTCTCCATGGCGCCCTCGGACAGTCTGGAGGAGACGTGCGGCGACAACCAAGCCCGCGTGACTGAAGCTACAGACTTCGACATGGGGGATGACAGGTCCGCTGCAGGAGAGGAGCAGGAGGACGAACGCAGAGGGAGACAGAGAGAGGAGAACGGCCAGCGTATGGCCGGTGGTCCGGCGGACACGGGGGGTCGCAGAATTCTACAGGCACGCGGCACCACGGGTACGCCGAGCCCAACCAAGAGGGGGGATAGCAGGTCGGTGCAGACAAGTTCCAAGGCGGCAGGAGGACACCTGGTGGAGACTGGGAAGCAGAGAAGCCGATCTACCTCTCCCAAGCGAAGGGCTGTGGATTCGTGGGCAGAAGGACACGCCGGCGAACACCGTGGTAACGAGACAGCGGAAGGGCAGGAGCCAGACCTCCAAGGAAGGGTCCGATCGCTATCTCCTCAAAAGCGGGTGCGGAACGACTACGTCAAGACTGAGAAGACAAAGGCACAGCAGTTCATGCACCAGTTCCTAAGGGTGGATGCACGAGCGACTGAGGGTGGGAACCGGACACTGGCGGCACCGAGGGAAGGGAGGAACCAGCTCTTCGTACCGGAGCACACTGGGATGAGCACGGAAGGGACGGAGGAGGATGACGAATTCAAGGTGATCAAGGTCACGGGGCCAACGGACACCGGTGAATCGCTCGACGTCTGGCTCACAGCACTTGGCGGGGCGGTTACGGACGTTGCTGCCAACGGGCAATGCGGGTGGCTAGCATTCTACGCGGCACTTTTCAACAAGAAGGAGGGGCTGATGACTCCGGAGAAGGAGGTGGCCGAAGCGGCCAACCTATTGAAGAAACAAGTGATGAACGGAATGCTGGCCAATTTGGACATTGAAGCCCAACTTCACCCGAGAGAGCTCAAGGCAGAAGCAATGGCGCTGGGAGCAGCCGTGACGGTGAACACGGACATGCAGACCGTCATGGGAGAGCTTGCTGAACATTACGCGGCACAGCGGAAGAAATCAGTCAAGTCGGCAGTCCCCATGCACTTTTGGGTGCGGCCGGCGCACCTGAAAGCCATGGCGATCCATGCGAGGGAGGCACTCTATGTGCTCGACGTGCGTGAACAAGACCAAACTCGGCTCCAGGTTTACGCGTACAAAGACGACCTACTACCGGACAGAGAGATGGCGGAGACTGGTACGGTGTCACCGATGGACACCAGACTGGCGTTGACGATGCTGGCGGAGATGACCATCAATGGGATTCTGCCGCCGGTGCTGGTATTACGATGGCAGGAAACGGGGAACCATTTCCAGGCGGTCACCTATGACGATGGAAAACACGCAGCATACGCGGATCATCTCCCGTTCATGGCAACGATGCGCAACGGCATTAGGAGTAAATTTGGAGCCACGGGGCTCGATGCGGTACCCTACGATGAGATCAAAAACGCCAAGGCAGCGGCGTTGATGCTGAAAACGATCAGGCGCTCCATCAAGGCGTCAAAAGGCGACACGACCGAGTGCCAGGTGTCCAGCCCGAGCCTGACTGCGGAGCATACCACAGGCGAGCAACGAGAGGTGACCCACCGGATCGCGGAGGGAGAAGCGCAGCGGGAGGCGGAGGACGCAGGGCCGACACCACCGATAACTCCTGTACACCTGGACACGGACCGTCCCGCGGAGACTGCAGCGGAGGACGAAGGCCGAGCGGATAGGATCGACGTTGGGAGGGGGTTAACGACCCAGGGCACAGGCGGGGATATGGTGTAAAGTGGTGACGTCGGCGAGCGGGATCTCACAGGAACGTGGCAGACACAGGCAGACGTTGCTAAGTAGATACTTCGATCAGACGGGAGATGAGGAACATCACTCAAATATCAACATGGATTTTAGGAGATACGGAAGGGCGCTGAGCCGACAGAGGAAGAGAAGAGAGAGAAGGAGACGAAAACGACAACCACAGCAACACAAAGACGACCACACCATAGGGGTCACGACAGTAAACGTGCGCGGATTAGCGATGAACAAGACGAAGCTGTGGAGAAAATTACAGGGCATGAAAAGACAACATGACAGAGGACAACGTGATATCACGTTTATACAAGAAACCCACCTTCAGGTGGAAGAAGAGCGAGCGGCAGCTGGGCAATATGCAGCAATGTGGGGGTTCAAGCAAGAGCGGGCAGGCGATTACTCCTTCTGGAGTTCGGGACCAGGCAGACGTGCGGGGGTGGCCATACTGGCCAACCCATACGGGGCCTTTCGTCAGTTGAAACCATGGGGTGAACATTACTGGAATGAGCATCTGATCATGGTCACGGGGGAACTGGAGGGACAGCGCTTCCTCCTCATGAACGTATACGCTCCTTCGCACGGAGCAGTGCGAATACGGTTCCTCAGACAACTGATGGAGATCAACCTCCCTGAAGACCACACACTGGTGCTTGGAGGGGATTTCAACTGCGTTTTGGACAGAACACTAGACCGACGGGGGGGTCAGAGCAAAGCAGACATAGGCGCAGCGGAATTAGCGCATTTCGTCGAAGCCAGGAGACTCCTGGACACGGGCTTTTACAACAGGCCGGCCACCTCAAAGAGAGACGATCTAACTAAGTATGGCGATCGGCACCACACGCATCGACACACTGCTGCGAGTGGGGAAGTCGGCACGTCAAGGATCGACAGATTCTATATCTCAGCGACACAGCGCAAACTGGTGAGAGGAATTGTGACGGAAGAATCGCCATGTCAGGCGGATCATCGAGCAGTGCTGCTTGAACTGCACTCCCCAGCGGGGGTGATCAGACTCAAGAAGCGGCCGAAGCTCTATCCGGCGCCGGAATACGTCAAAGGCGCAATGGAGAGCATGATAAAACAGGAACTGCAGGACCTCCTGAAGGAAATCAGCACCCCAGGAGAGAGACCAACGGCGCAGGTCTGGCAAAGTTTCAAAACACGACACACGCAACACATGAAGCACTTGAAGAAGCAGGCGCGGGCGCGTATGACCAGTGGCTTTCGGCTGAGGATCAAACGACTCAAAAGCAGACTCGCGCAGTTGCGCTACGGGGACGAAGGAGACGCTGAAGAACGGGCGGAGATTATTGGAGCCATCACGGGGTTGCAAGACGCGAGGATGGCCTCCAGAAAAAGGATTCTCATAGCACGGAATGCATGGGGGTCAAAGCAGTCCACACGGTTTTTCTTTCGGAGGATATGCACCAAGTTTGGTGACAATACGATACCATTCCTGAAGCAGCAGCCCAGCGGCTCGGTCAGAAGGAGGCAACATGACAAATCCAACATCATGGCAGATAGCTGGAATGACATCTTCAACGGACAAGCGGAGGAGAAGGAGCAGATCGAAGCATACATTGAGGGACTGAAAGCAGACTGGCAGCAAGTGGACCTTGCGGACGTGGATGAAGCAATCACGGAGGAGGAAGTAGCAGCAGCGATCAACAGATGCAAGGCAGGCAAAGCAGTCGGGCCAGACGACTTAGGGAACGAATGGTACCGCGATCACTCGGAGGAGCTGGTGCCAATACTGACCAAAATTTTCAACGATTGCATGGCAACGGGCACAACGCCGGAGAGCTTCTTGGAAGCCTACATATTTAGCATCAGCAAAGGCGGAGACTCGTCCAACCCGCTGAATTACAGACCGATCGCGCTCCTCAACACTGATTACAAGCTTTTCACGCGTATTCTAGCATGGAGAGTGCGGAGGCATATTGCAGACTTGGTACACGCCACACAATTCGGATTTGTGCCGGGACGGAATATTCACGAGGCAATAGATCTTCTGGAGGCAGCGAAGGCTGTATGTAGAGCAGGAGGGAGGCTGACGGACGCGCAGGTGCTCTTACTCGACTTCGCTAAAGCCTACGACTCGCTGGACAGGGACTTCCTGATTGCGGTATTGGAAGCCAAAGGTTTTCCGCCACGGTTTTGTAGAATTATACGAGCCATTCATTGTGGGACAACGGTGCAGTTCATGGTGAACGGAGCCATATCGGAACGGAAGGTGGTCACGAGCGGAATTAGACAGGGGTGCCCACTGGCACCGCTGCTCTTCATACTAGCAGTAGATCTACTCTACGACGAGATCGACAGGGCGACAGGCGTCCAGGGTATCGTCCTGGACACACACGGGAAAAGCCTGTCCCTCACGGTGGCGGGGTATGCCGATGATACGGCCATCTACCTGCAGCACAGGAGCATGCAAGACGAGGCCATTCGTGCGGTGGCACGGTTCTCGGTGGTCTCAGGGCTCAGACTCAACGTGGAGAAGTCGGTGGCAATTGGGATTGGAGGGCAAGACCAGGACCTGGGGCAGGACCGACTCACACCCCAACAGCAGGTACAGGAAGCCTCAAGTGTGCGTTATCTTGGGCACATCGCGGGGCCGGAAGACACAACTGAGGAAGCCTGGACAAAGGCGATGGCTTCGTTACGAATAAGGCTAGCCTTGGCAGAAACCAAGACCAACACCGTCAAGCAACGCGCAGCCATTGCAACGGCGATAATTGTGCCGAAGGTACTATACGTGGCGAGGCACGCCTGGCCAACGGAGCAGTGGATCAAGCGGATAGACTGGAGCATCAGGCACTTTGTCTGGAAGGCGGTCTTCACGATGCCGGACACGGCGCCGGCAGGATGGATTAACAGAACGGTGGCGGAATTGGCGCCGAAGAAGGGAGGGCTGGGAGTGCCGAACATACGGTTGGAGTTGAAAGCCATGAGCGCGATGGTCGTGACTAACTGGGCACTTACCGCCAAAACACAGGTGCATACGATAGGGGACATCCTGCAGGAACGAGACACTGGAGTTACCGACTTCATCGTGCCAGCCGAAGGCAGAGTCACCCATGCGGTGGCAGGGTCGCTTTGGGGAACGGGTAGGCCATGGGTATGCAGCGCCATGGCACCGGACAACTCGGGTAGGGATGCCCGACAGGACAGCGTCAGCGCGTTACGAAGGATAATGCGGCATGGCAATGGACTCTGCACTCGCTGGTCGCAAGCGGGACTACTGGTGAGTCTGGATGGAGCAGTGAAGGTGGCGATGGAGTCGGCTATATCAACGCGACGGGGCCAGTTCGGGACGTGTCGGCCGAGTGCCGTACGAGAAGTGGGCTGGAAGGCACTATACCTCTGTGATGCTCAAGGCCTCCAACAGAAGAAGGCGACCTACAGCGCAATCTCCTCCGGGGGGGCAGGAGGAAGACTGAGCCACGTCATGACGTTTGAGCGGCTGGATGATGGACTGGTGGTCTTCAAGCCCACACGAGAGGTGATTCCGATGGAAAGCAGACACGCGCATCTCTTCAGGGAGCTCAGCTTGGTAGTGCTTGCTAATTTTCCGGAGCTGGTCAAGCCGTGGCCAGCAGAAGAGGTACTGGTAGTGGAACACGGAATGGAGGACAAGCACCACGTTTTCGAGGTGGTGAGAGGCGAGGAAGACTCGATAAGGCACACGTGGGCGGCGCAAGTGCACACAATCACGTGGAGACAGGAAAAGGGAGCGATGAGGACGGCGGTGGCGAAGGCGATCGAGAGGCAACCGACTCAAATAGCAATCACACCACACCCCTGGCTATCCAGGATGAACCCGGTGTGGGCGGGAGGGAGACGCTGGGTCATGTCGAGGAAGAAGTACAAGAACCTCATGACCAAGCACGAGGCAGAGCAGGCGGGGCACACATGGCACAAGATCAGTCAAACGTGGAGGAAGAGCAACGCGGTCATCGGGGAGGCACTGCAGGAATTGGAGTGGACCAAGATCCACACCATGGAAGCAGTAACGGCATACCAGACGCAGAACATCATCAAGCTGAAGTTGGGGCGGCTGCGAGTGTGGACCGGGCACGAACGCGGCTTCCGGTGCGCACGCGCTGAATGCAACCGACAGAGTGATCTGGGGCCAGCGCATCTCATTTGGGGATGCCCAGATGCACAAGCACACTGGAAAATGGTAAGACGACAGTGGGGGAACGAAGACGGAAGGACTGCGGGCGACGCGACGAGGGAAGTAGAGGTGATGAGGGAGATTTTCAGCTTCAGCATACAGGGCACACCGAGTTGGATCAGGAATTGGGCACAGGAGCATCCGGACGTATCGGGAGAGACAACGAGAGAGGTGACGGAGGAGATGTGGACTCTCTGCTGTGCGGAGACGGTAACGGCGATATGGCGGTACAACGTCAACAGAGTCCACCAAGAAGAACAACTACGAGAGACGCGGGAAGGGGCCGTCGAGGCACTCCGGAGAGGGGTGAACGAAGCGATGGCCAGATACAGGAGCGGGCTCTACCCCCTGACAAAGAGATCCAAGGGGAGAATTCAGGTGGCAGAAGAAATAGGGCGGAGATGGAGGACGGGCCGACAAGGAGAGAGCGAGATGCGGGGAGACGGCGAATACAGGGAACGGAGTGGAACGAGCACTCAAGGACAGGACGGAGTCACGGACGCGGAGAAGAGCAGGAACTGATCAGATGGTAACATCGATTGGAATGGGTATTAGAGTTCAATGCCACCTCGTTGTACGAGAAGGGATCAGTAACACAATACACCTCACCTTATTATTATTATTACATCTCGATCTCCGCGGTTTTGCTGAACTCGATATACCCACCGAGTCTCTCATCGTGCTCCTTCTTCTCCGCCAGCAGTCGGTCTAGGTCTTGGAGCCCAGTCGCTTGCACCTGGAAAGAACGAGTAAAATACTCTTCTAGCGCATGCATCAGGTCGGCCGTCATCCGAGACACCCACGGTGCCGTTCGCTGCGAATAATCTTGCTCAGCTCTGCTCAATACCTGGGAGACACACTGTACACAGACGTCAGCTGAGTCGATCAGAACTTTTGAAAACAGAAACTTTACCTTCACATGCTCGCCATACTGTTGCTCGGTGACTTTGAACAGATCCAGGAGGCTCTCCCAGTACGCCCGGTTGTCTTCTGCAAACGCCTTGTCCCCGCTGCTGCGTAAAGCCTCGTCGTTCTTCTGGCTCAAGGCTTTCTGCAGCAACGAAATCTTCGTGTTAGCGGAAAGAGCGTCGGCGCGGCTTTCGTGAAGTCGAGTGCAGTTGGCGAAGTCTCCACGAGCAGCAGCCGCTTCGTAAACTCGTGAGAATTCCGCGTCCGACTTGGCAATCTCTTCTTTAAACTCTTGCTCGAGTTGCTCCAACTCCAGAGTTGCCAGTAGGCTAGTCGCGTCAGCATCACTTACGAGCTGGGTACAGAGCTTGACGTTCTTGTCGAGGTATTCTTCTTGAGCGCAAAGGCGAGCGTGGGTGTTGGTTTGTTCCTGCTCCCAGTTGGCTAGCTTGTGCTGTTGCGCTTGGTAGTTGTGGTGGTGGACATCCATGGCAGTCAAGATGCTGTCAATAACCTGAATCCAAGCCAGGACCGCTTCTCGTACGACCCCCGAAGCAGTGCTTGGTGAAAATAATATAATATAAATATACTGTGTATTGTATTTATTGAATTATTATTATTGGTTATTCTCGGGTCCAATATTATTCCAATATGAGCAAATTATTATTGTATTGTTCTTCAGATGTAGCCCCTCGGTCTCAAAGCCATTAAAATCCAATGGAAGGAGCTGTCACGAAGGAATCTTCGGAACCAGTTATTCGTGATATCCTCAAGTTTATTTAACCGTTGCATCGTCGAGAAGTACAACGTTCAGCAACATCAACATTGTAAACGACTATTCTCCATCTTCAAGCTTGCGATCAGGGTCTTACTTGCCCGCGAAATTTAGGCTGCAACTGTTCGTACGGCTAACTGCAAGCTCGAGAGGAAGCTTCTCTTCGCAGCATGGTTGCCGTCGAGTAGATATAGCATCAAATACCAGCGAATT
>JAABLL010000729.1:0-12221 GCA_012295475.1 Phytophthora gonapodyides | reverse complement strand
TCGAGAACAGGAACACCCGTGACAACTAGCCGCTCAAGTCGTTGGAGACTGTCGAAAGACGGAAGCTGGTCTAGCAGTAGGAAAACCGCCAGAGTGAGGGATTTCAGGTTCGTGAGACCTTGAAATGATGGGAGACGCTTCATCGGGGCGAACACCGCAAAGTGAAGGAAAGTCAGTGACGACATGTCCTCGAACATGTCGTCTGGGAGCACCACGAAAGGACTAGTGAACTTGCTCTCGAGGCGGCTGTGGAAATCAGTAAAACACTCGTTAGTCTTTAGATTTGGAGATTGATTTTGTCAATAACGTACAGGAATTCGAGCTTGGTGAATCCCTTGATCCAGTCGGGAAGTGTCTGTGTGTGCGTGTACTCCAGCGTCCTAGGGATACGACGACAACGGGTAAGGATATCATCGAACAAACTACCCAATCCCAGCGTTACAGTCAACGTACAAGTGCCTCATTTCGTTGCATCGCCGGAGTTCGACCGGTAACACCGGCAAGAAGCGGTTGGTGAGCTGGAGAGTCTGTAGATCTCCTCTCGACGCCAGTTGGGCCACCTTTTCAGTCACATTTACGGGTTGTTCCCATTCTGCGTACGTCTTCGGAGCGATGTCGCGATCGATCATCATCAAGCACGGACACTGCGTCAAAGACCCCTCTTCGAGAATCGTCCAGCGTCGAGCATTAACGACGCATTCCGGATGTGGATCACACGCGATGGTTGACGTCCGGACGCTTTCCTCGACGAAAACGACCAGGAGAATTGCAAAAATCACGAAGAGAGCGGCGGCTGGACGATGGCGTCGCGGGTACACGTTGTTCTGCTGCTTGAGAGGGTTCTGGATGAGCGTCACCAGTTGACGGAGACGAAGAAACAGTGTGGTGTGGACACCTATGCGAGCCAAGAAGTCCAGGACCGATGCGATACGAAGCGACTTGAGGCTTTTGTAGATGACCGCGGTTTGTACGGGGTCAGCCACCACACTGGCCTGTTGTTCGAACCACCCAGGCGGGAAAACTTCCTGGTTGACGGCGAATTTATCGCGAGGAAAGTTGAACGTGGAGAGGCAGTAGACGACGATGAGCATGGGGCATCCCACGACGATCAACAAGTCGAATCTGCGTCATAACAGCAGCACGTGGAAGTTAGTAAATCGATAATTGAAAAGAGAACTGTCGAAATGCTTTTCTCACAGCAAATCGACGAGGGTTTCGACCAACCCAATCCGCTTTATAGGAAGAAACATGATCAGTGCACACGCCAGCGCATTCGAAGCGACGGTCAGCGTGAAGATAATAACAATTGGGGCCGGTGACCCAGCCTCTAGAACTTGGATGATCAGCACTGTTTCGAAGGCCAAGTCAACAAGCTTCATCCCAAGCTTCTAGTAAATAGACACGGTCAAGAACGCGTCAGCTTGGTCGGTAAACGTTCAACACTTGAAGCACAACTTACAGCCAGCTGGCGAGGTGCACTATCCGTTTGGGCGAGCGCGATGACGAGCTTCGCCGATGACGTGACTCTTCTCGCTATTTTGTCTGTCGCTGAGGCTGTTCTGGTCACGTCCGACTTTGAAGGCACTTTTGGAGATAGCGGAGCTTGGCTAACGCGACGTTTTGGTCGTCGTGATACCATTTGGATGAGGAGGCCAATGTATCCGAGCCCAGCGACGGCCAATCCGACGACAGCCAGCCAAAGTAGCGACGGCGGTGGGTCCACGAACAGCCAGAAGACTCCGTTGTGTCGCCTGGGCAAGGTCATACACGAGCTCCTCGACCACGTCGGCTCGGGGGCACCGGCGGCGCCACCACAGACGAAGACTGATACGGTCCTGTTTTACGCTGGACGGACGACGCGAGACAACAACGGTGGATACAGCGGATGCATGGTCACTCAGGTCAACCGGGTCACAGGGTACTACCAGGTGAGCTATCTGTGTGGCGCACAGTACGAGGGGAAACGGGATGGATCCCGTCCGACACATTTGGGGCTTCTGAAAGGCCTCCGGGCATGCCGGCAACATGGGTGGAAGCAACTCTGCAATTCGCTCCGGAAGACCGAAGAGGATTTGCGGCAAACCACCGACGGCATCAGCGAGCGCCGGTCCCTGCGAGCTCAGCGCGACTACTCCCTCCTCCCCGTAGCTCCACGTAGGTGAGAGACATGGGGACGGAGCCACCCACGGATCAAGGGGGGCACATGACCCGACCGCCGGATGCGGCGGAGGTGGCCAAGCCGGCCGGGGCGGGTCCCATCGTGCACAGCTCAGAACCACCAGCTCCCTCGTGTGGCCCACACGAGTTGCTCGTGACCGGAAGCCCACCCTGCGATGTGACGACACCATCGGACGCGCATCAGGGGCGTGGACTCCGCCACAACGAGCAGCATGAGGGGCGGTCGACGAACGCTCCCCTGGTTGCCGGGGATATCGACGATACTGCCGCCACCGACCGAGGTGCCGCCATTTCGGACTCGTCGGACGAGATCCCGCTCCAGTCGGCAACGACCTGGCGTGATAAGGTCCAGGGAACTAGTCCGATGCTGCAGCACTCTTCACCCACGGCGGAGCAACTTCGAGGGGCAAAAATGCTCAAGGGCGTCTGGAACCCACTCCACGTCCAACAACTGTCCGCAACGTTGACCGCTGACTGGACGACTCCGGCTGATCGTGTATGGACGCCTGTCGAGCGCGCGATGCGAGCACTGGCACTGGGACCAGCCAATGCGAATCGCGACGATAGCATCCGTCCATGGACGGAACCCGAAAGCGCTGCTTTGGTAGCATACATGAGCGGTGATCTCGATCTCCCGCACCCGCCCAACTTCATCAAGGAGATCATGATAGCTGAACATCGGGCGATGATCGAGGATTTTCACGAGCGTTATCTCAACGTGGTGCTGACGGCCAGCCTCCCTCCGACGGTACGCCTCTCTTCCAAGGCACCTCATGCCGAGATATTGAAGGAGTTATTCACGGCAAATACGGACGGACGCTTTGGGGAAGCAATGATGCGAGCGCTTCAATCCGACGTCAAACGCCTTGTTTACGACGGACTACACACGCTCAATGTGGTATTCTACTCGAGGACTGTGGCGGCTAGATGGGTACGCAAGACACTGCGGTTTCAGCGGGCGGTCATCACGCTCCAGGATACGATGCGTGCACCTGGAAATGCTGGAGAGGGGACCTTTACGGCTGCTCAACTCGAGCTGCAATACGCAGTGCGGGTCTACGGTGCAGAGGGGCTCAGCCTGGTCACACCCACCCGTTCGTTTCAGCTTTTTGCTGGGGCAGTCGTCCTGGATGTGGAGTACGCTCGAGCCAACAAAGCGGACGTATACGATAACCGATATCACACCGTCCGCTTTGCGCAATCGACGTGTCCTGGGGAAATTCAGGACGTCACCAGGATCGTGGTGGACGGCAAGGCTCTCCTAATCCATCATTTTCAGACTCAGCTGCGCAAACCTTGCGGCCGTTGTCTTAGTCCACGACATGGAGGCCGGAAATGTTCTGTCCAGGATGGACAGCTGGAAGGAACGAGAGCTCAGTACTCGCGATACCTCATCGGCGAGGTCGCCAATGTTTTACCGGCGGAGCGTACAGACTATTCCGTTAAGAGCGCGGAACAGCTAGTGGCCTTGCTGACATCAATGCAGGGAGATAAGGACATGAACGGGGAGGCCCCGCGAAAGCTTTCTCCTACGCCACCTCATTCGACTACGCCGGCAATGGGACAAACCACGCCCCCCAAGATCCCACCCTCCTCCGCTGATGAATTACCAAGTCAGCCGCCTGCGGGCAGGACCCCCGACAAGAGCTCGACTGACACGGGACTGGAGCCGGATGCGGCAGGGTACACGCTTCACCGATCGAAAGGGGCAAAAAAAGGCTGCGAAAAAACAACAAGCTGCTGCGACGAAAGCGTCTTCGACGCAGATGGGGGTGTCCGGTGCCAGTTCGCGCCTTCGCAACCCCCCTGCTTCGCCAGTTTCCTCACTATCGCCGCCCACCAAGGGGGACGACACGGAGGCGCTGCCGGGCACCAACAACAAGGCTAAGTCTGCCCGGGTGGACAGCAAGAAGAAGCACGGCGGCGCGGCCGGCAAACGCACAGGCAAGTCCGCAGAAACTCGATTCACTGAGTTTATTAGGGAAGAGGCCAAGGGATACTACGGGGCATTCGTTGATCAGTCGGATTCCGAGGAGGAAGGCAGTGGTGACTTCGCCATGCATGATGTTGGCGAGGCAGCTCCGGACGCTCCGACGCCTGCTCTCGAGGCCACCGTCACGCGCGACCTTGCCCTCTCCGATGAAAAAGCAGCAATAGCTCCTATAGCGACGGCCACGAGTGCTCAGCCGGTGCACCGGAAACCCTCCGAGACCAAACGGACTGGCCAGTCCTCGGGCTCGCTAAACATCAAGCAACAAAGTATGGGAGCCATGGTGGACAAGTCCGAGAAACTGGTCAACTCGGCCTCCGCCACGAAGGCCACGCGGAGACAACAAATCGAGGCGAACAGGACCGGACTGGGAGAGCTCCGAATGCTCGCGGAAGAAAAAACCGGGCTGGTTCAAACGAGCATGGCGAATTACATGAACGTCAGCGGTGTCACCGGTGACGAGACGCAACGGGGTACTTCGGGGGAGCAGTCGGACGTCAGAACTGCTAATGTGTCGAGCGTGGTGGACGAGGTAGTTCCTGCCACTCCTGACTCGCAAGAAGATTTCACCATGGGATAAACTCGCACAGGCCGCGGTGAAGGAGACGACGACAGCCCGATCCAGGTTGGCCAGTGGCTTCACAGCTTCAACGGCCATGAGGTGAACGTTGAAGCAAACGGTCACTGTGCTTTTCTGGCCCTATACGCATCTACCAAAAATCATGAGCACGGCACCATGGCGAACAGTGCATCCACAGTGAAGCAAGCCACACGCATGAAATCAACGATCTACGCGTGCATGATGGCGAACTTGCGGCATGACGTGGCACTAGGACTTGTGGATCCCATTGCAGAGTGCGCTCGGGTGAATCCGCACCAATCTCTGCACTCGTCAATTGAGGCGGCTACCGCGGGGCTGTTCGCGCATTACGCCCAGGCGAGGGACCGGGCCGTCGATAGATGGCAGCCCATTGAGTATTGGGCGGGCCCTCACAAACTTAGAGCCATGGCACAATTTTTACGAGAACCGCTGTTGGTACTCGATGCCAGGACATCCAATGATGCACATGTTCAGAGATACCTGTACAAGGACTATCGCCTCGACGACGGCACGGATCACGAAAGCGGATACGTGGAGGCATTGACGGATCGGGAGGCCGCCGAGTATTTACGCACCTGTTTCGCTTTACACGTATTGCCAACATTCATGGTTTTGCGCAGACAAGAGAGTCACTTTCATGGTGTTGGTCACGGCGACCTGTGGGTCAGGTGGCAGGCCGAGGGCGACGTCGACTACGCCACCCGCTTGCCGGACACGTACAAGTGGAAGACGGAGATCAACCAGCTGACCCAGGAGGAAGCCGGCATAGACATGGCCCAGCTGAATTCCCTCGAAGACTCCGCAAATGTGAACGCCCTCCTCATCAAGCGCATGAACAACAGGGATCGCCTAGACGTCGTCCACGCCCGCCGCGGGTTGCCCACGCTGGACAACAATTTCCTGATCGAGGATATCGACGCTCTTCTTCGGACAGAGGAAAGCACGATCCATGCGGCATATGGAGCGGATGGGTACGCTGCTGACCTCACTCAGTCCGATGGCGATGAAGAGGAGGCAGATGCAGCGCCGATACGCTTCGCACGGGCTGCAACGGGTCCAACGGTCACACTGGCATACATACGCATCCTGGCGACGCCGGCCCTGCCACACATGGACTCGGCTGATATTCCTTTGCTGGATCTGATGCAAGCCGCCAATCGAGAAGCTTTCATGAAATGGAGCAATCTCTATCGCGAGCAACTTGGAGTCCCTGCCACGCGCAAACGTCGAGCACGGATTGAGGAATTGCAGGACTGGCTTCTAACGCACTATGTGGCCATGCGCCACCTTTTTGCTTACCTCCCATATCCGGAGTTAGAGGCCAAGAGCTGGCCGATCGAGAAGCTTGCCGCCTGGGGTGCGGCCGAAGTCTTTTGCGAGCAAACACGTGCTCTTCTCCGGATTGCAGGCGACTCCTCGCTCCCCGCTGCGGTGCGGGACTACTGCACGGAATGGCACGACGCGTGTGTGGTGGCGGATCTGCCGAGCGACGCAGCCTTCGCACTCGCCCAATCGCCAGAGCGCTGGGAACGGCTAACAAGATGGCTGCCGACGTCTTTCGGTAGGGCTCGTCCGTTAGCAATTCCGGGGCCAGACTGGACACTACTGCATGTACTGCCGTACGTTGTGGAAGATTGGGGGCGGACGCCTATGGGCCGAGCACCTCATGCAGCGCGAGCACTGTGGCACAGTCAGTTCATCCCGGTCCAGACACTCTGCTCCAGTATCCTTGATACCTCCAACTGGAGCGGCGCCGTTGCGCTCGTGCCAACCAGGATCGAGCGAACGGCGACGGAACCTCCCGGTGACCAGACATCGGGTGTTTCCACTCGAAACTAAGGGCTCCGCGGAGCGCGCGGTTTCCGACGGGTGCCATGGCACTCGCCGGACTTCCTCCCCGCGAAAACAAAAGAAGAAGAAAGGCGCTCACACAGGCGCCGAACAAGGTCGGACCTCGGCTGGAGCGGTTCCAGAAGGGCTTCGGGCCTTTTATCCACGGCTGACTGATCACGAACGCCTACGCCAAACCGAGCAAAGCTTCAGAAAGGAACGCCAGGCTCAAGCGGATAAGAACCGAGCTGAAGAACAGGGGATGGCGATGGAGGTCACGCCGTCGGACACGGAGCTGCACCGTGATGAACAGACTTTCGGGATGACAACCCAGAACGTGAACGGATTTGGAAGTACTGCGGCGGATCGGGATGCGTGGTTCAGTTCCTTCCGCACTAGTGACGTGCACGGACGCCAGGATCTCGTTCTTCTCCAAGAAACTCATGTGGAGCTACAGGAGGTGAGAGGTGCGGAGAATGGGCACGCAATGTGCTGGGGCTTTCGGACTGGCGGGAGCTGTCCGAAACTTTCCTTCTGGGCACCGTCCAAGACCGCAAAGCTGGGGTCGGCATTCTTGTGGATCCATACGGTGGTTTCACAAAGGCGGAACCGTACGCGGAGGCTGAGTGGACGCCACACTTCATGGCTGTCTCGGGCGTCATGGAGGGTGAACAGCTAATTGTGGTTAACATCTACGCTCCGCACCAGCCCGCAATGCGTGAACGTTTTTACAGGCGCCTTGTCAGCTTACGTTTCCCGGTGGGAGCTCGAGTAGTCGTGGGGGGAGACTTCAATTGTACCCAAGACGCAGTGGCGGATCGGAGTCATGGCAGCTCTTCTACGTCGCACTACTCCCCTGCGTTGAGCGAAGTCATCACGCACTGGGGAATCCTAGATCCGGTAGCCCTTCGACGACCGGCCAGCTGGACGGAGCCTCAGCTGCTGCGCCATCGCCAGGCCACGCACACGTATTTTTATACGGCTCCAGGCTCCGGCTCGGCGTCCTCTCGTTTGGATCGGTGGTACTTGTCCCCGGCTGCCCTCGAATGGGCCGCGCATACCGAAACGGTGGAGGCGGGGGTTCGATCGGACCATAAGGGTGTCAAGCTGCACTTCGTCTCCCCTCATGATCCGGTAAGGATTCGGAAACCAGCCCGGGTTTTCCCCGTCCCAAAATACGCCGAAGCGGCAGTTCGTCTAGTCATTCGCGAGCTGATCGCGGACCTCGCGGACAGGTTGGTGAACGAGGACAACACTCCTCAGCTTTGGGCCAAGATCTGGGACGACTTCAAGGTTGCGGTGGTGAAGGCTACGCTGCAAGTCAAGAAGGAGAGGCGCAAAGCGGTGCGCGGGGGTCTGCAGCAAAAACTGCGGCGGCTTCTCAAGCAACAGCAGCGCGTTCTAGAAGAGGACCTAGGCATACCAGCCACGGTTAGCACAATCACTGACCTTTTCGCGGCATTGTCTCTGGACGATGTCGGTGGTCCTAATCGAGCGGCTCGAGTCCGTCGAGCCATTTCGGACTGCAAGCGCGAGCTAGCGGCGCTGAAAACGCGCAGAGTGTTCCGGGACACCGGTTACTGGGTTGGCAAAACTACAAAGGCGATGTTCAAACGGGTTTCGGCGAAGTTTCAGGACAATACGGTGCGTCGGCTTGACCCGGTAGACGGCGCTCCGGTCCGGAACGTCCACGACAAACATATCACTTTTGGAGATGCCTGGAAGCCGATCCTCCAGCAACCTGCCACCTCTCCTGATCGAGTGGCGGAAGTGACGGCATGGATGGAACCTCCTACGGGTCCTACACCGGACCAAACCGCAGTTGCGGGTGCAATCACGGAGCTCGAAGTACGCGCGGCCATCCTGGCGTGCAAGGTCGGCAAGGCGACGGGCCCGGACAGGCTAGGCAATGATTGGTATCGCGCGTATGCGGAAGAACTCACGCCAGTTCTCACGCTACTTCTCGATCGATGGTACGAGGACGGCGTTTTCCCGGCTTCGTTCCTGGACGCGGATATCTTCTGCCTAAAGAAGGGCGGTGATCAACATAACGCTCTCAACTTCAGGCCGATCGCTCTCTTAAACACCGACTACAAGATATTCACCCGCATCCTAGCGACAAGGGTGAGCCCGACTCTTGCGGAACGGATCCATCCCAACCAAAATGGGTTCGTTCCAGGAAGGACCATCCACGAGACGTTGCACCTATTTGAAGCGGCCCAGCGCATGGTACTTGTCGATCCTACGCAGGCCGACGCGCTCGCCATGCTTCTTGACTTCAAAAAAGCATACGACTCGCTGGATCGGCAGTACATGATCAGCGTCTTGCGACGCCACGGGTATCCGGAGAAATTCGTCCAAGCAGTCTGGAAGTTGCACGACGGCACACATGCACGGTTTCTAGCGAATGGCAGCAAGTCTAGGCGGATCCACGTAACCAGCGGCATCCGACAGGGATGCCCGCTTGCCCCTTTGCTTTTCATACTGGCATTGGAGCCATTGTACCGGAAGCTCGACACCGACTCGCAGCTCTCTGGCGTGGTGATTCAGTCGGAGGCGGGCCGACTGGAGCTGCGCGTCGCTGGCTACGCGGACGACACGGCGGTCTACCTGAGCTCCCCAGAGGAGGCCCACCGCCTGAGGGATCTTACGCAGACTTTTGGGGAGGCTTCGGGACTAAAACTCAACGAAGGCAAGACTATCGTGATCGCGCTCCACCCAGAGGGTCCACGGCCTGATGCGCTTCTTCCTTCCCCACTGGCATTCCAACCCCATGGAGTCTCGGGTCGATATCTCGGTATTCGTGTGGGGAGCGGCGTTTCACCCGAGCAGTCGTGGGAGGCCGCGGACTCACAACTACGAACCCGCCTTGCATTGGCCAGCCGCAAGACGACCACCGTCGATCAGCGGAGTCTCATTGCAGCGGCGGTCATTATCCCGAAGCTCACCTACATTGGCCAGCATGCTTGGCCTTCTATGGGCACGGTTTCGCGATTCGCCAAGCAAATCCGCAATTATGTATGGCATGCAGTTTTCGCTTCAGAGGTAGGCGGCGCACGGGCGTGGCTTGATGCAGACCTTGCGGCACTCGATCGTACCAGTGGGGGGCTCGCCGTTCCGTCTCTCCGGTCGGAACTTATGGCGATGGCGGCTTCAGCTGTTGCTACATGGGCAGAGAACGGAACCTCGGCTAACCACATTGCTGGAGACGTGCTGCTCGCGAAAGGACCAGGTCGGGCTCCGGCAGGACTGGCGGCTAGGATCCGGGTCACCCCTCATGCACTTCAACCGCCATCGGGCGGCTCCCGTTTTTTTTCGACGATGTGGGCTACAGGGAGGCAGCTTGTGAACCGTTGCGGCGGAATGGTGCTCCACCAACAACGCCCTCGGGCTGTAGCCGCGCTGGGAAGGTTGGCGATTGATTTTGGCATGCTGCGCATCGATTGGGAACATGATGCTTACAGAGTAGACGGGGGGCTACTATTGGGCGCGGTATATCGGCAAGCGATCGCCACCCTCGGCTCGACTGAAGGCATGCCGTGCCTTGAGTGGCTGCCCAAGGCTGGCATCGCGGACCTTCAGCTCTTCCAGGAGGGGGGCGCACTGCTCCCAGCGTCATGTGCCATCCCTCGCCCACCTGAGCAGGGTTCCGTAGAGACGGTAATGACGTGGACGCTTGAGAAACCCGGAGTGCTCTGGGTTCATCCCACGAAACCCCGGTGGAGAGGAGACGTCCCCAGGCATCGAGGGCTCCGGGAAGTTATCGAGGTTCTAGTCACCAATTTCCCCACACTCCTTGCACGGCAACCTTCGGAGCGGGAGGTGCGGATGGTGGCCACTCCCCGAGACCACCCCATCACGGCCAGCGTAGACGAACTCGGCCGGCTGGCGATCTCTACTTCTGCTCTCGAACCCCCACGCATCACGGAGGTGTCCAGTCAAACTGACCTGCTTGTGCAGCTCAACCGAACAGCGCGACCGGAGGTGACCATTCTTCATGTACAACCCCATATCCAGCTATCTCGCAGGGTTAGTCTCTGGGTAGCAGGCCGCAGGCTCCGCCATCCCAGGCGACACTACAAGTCTTTTGTGGATAACGCCACCACACGCAGAGGACTCGAACAGGAGCGCCACCGAGCACAAAACTGGGCGAAGTCAAGTGCGCAAGCTGCAGCAGGGCTGGACACACTCGCGTGGAAACGCATACGACGCATTCTGGGGCTGAGTCCATGGGGGGAGCAGATTCTCTATCGCCTCAAGGCCCGAGCGTTTTCGCTGTATGATGCACGCAATGAACGCTTAGGTTGTCCTCACGCCTCCTGTGCTCATACCACGGACGTGGATCTACACCATGTATTCTGGACGTGTCCGGCGGCCATCCAACTGAGATCGATTTTCACTGCACCGTGGATCCAATTGGGCCTATCGAGGAGCGCGGTGGAAACGGCCTGCTTTGGATTGGAGCTACCGGCCGTGCCTACAGCTCTTTGGGAGCTGGTCATTCGGCTGGAAGCCGTCGCGGGTGAGAGGACTGCCTCGGTGAGCGAATATGTCACGGCAATTGTGGATGGATGCTGGCAACTGGGAGCTGCGCTTTACTTCCATGCCGTCTGGCGCTGGAGAGTCCAGCACTTTGACGAAACCAACGACGTCACTGAGTCGCGCCACCAGCTGCTCCTGGCAAATAGACTTCGGCAGGGCTACTCCTCTATGCATCTCTACGTACAACCCCATGGCGGACATCGCACACTTTCGGCGATTGCGGCCGCCGTGACTGCAGCGCTTCGTCAGCCATGGAAGGGCTCGCATCAAGCCGTGCTGTCGACCGATACGAAGTGTGCCTATCTACTCTTTTTCGACGGGGGTTCCAGAGGCAACCCCGGGCCAGGGGGGTCGGGGGCGGTGGTTGTGCGGTTAACACTGGACGGCGGCCCCTTTCAACTGGTGTGGGCGGGCAGTATGTCATATGCAGCCCGCTCCACAACCAACAACGTGGCCGAAAATCTGGGCCTGCTGGCTGGGCTAAGCGCCTGCCAACGTTTTGGCTTCTCTCCAGTCCACGTCGTGGGCGATAGTGCGATGATCATCCGGCAACACGTGCACCGGAGACCACCAAGAGCTTCACATCTTCGTCCACTCTACTGGCGCTGCCGCCGCCACCTGAGCGGAATCAGGGTTCTATCCTGGCAGCACCACTTCAGGGCGCAAAACAGGATGGCGGACCTCCTCGCCAACATGGCGATGGACTCACAACGGAGCACGCAGGTTCGCTTGGATATGGCGGCCATCCGCCAGCCTAAGTGGGGCAACCTTCTCGCGCTGGCTGGGGGCGATATAGGGCAATGGGTGCAGAATAACATGGACACGGACTCCACAGGAGTCGCGGAGGGTGCACTTTAGGGTGTATTCAAGAGGCAAGCGGTCGACTATTAGGTCGTCGTAGGTCTGAAGCTGTAGGTCGGTACAGAGACGACCTGCAGGACGGACATAGGAAGTCGTTAGTGGTTAGAACTAAGTGACATCAATGTACCTCACTGAGAAACGAAACATGGGTGGAAGCTGGTGCACACAGTTGGCGACAATGCCAACGTGACTAGGCAACACAGCCGCAGATCGCCGCCA
>JAABLL010000728.1:0-12228 GCA_012295475.1 Phytophthora gonapodyides | reverse complement strand
AGCGACTGCAGCTCGTCGAAGCAGCCGTGCACGTCGCCGATGACCAGCAGCCGCGTGGATGCAGCCACGTCGTCCGCGACGCGGTGCACCACGGAGGGCAGCGCCACGTCCGGGTGCGCCCGCTCGAGCGTCATTACAGTATTTGAGACCGAGAGAAAAATGGAGAATCAGACGAAGAGCTCTGATAATGGCGTCTGATTCGTGCCGATGGGCCATCTTGCCGAGAGGAGGAGAAGCATTTTAATGTGGTGGAACGATCGACTTGTCCAGGCCTGGCGAGCCAAAGCGGGGCGGACAAGTCGACAAGGACACCAGCGACGAAAGAAATGCAGTCGCGCCCGCACGCGCAGCAGCAAAGATCAGAGTGCTTGGCGTAGGGGCCAGTGCCACTTCAACGCGTATCATCAATCGCCAGCCGTCGCTGTAGCAGGCGTTTTCAGCGCGCGCACCTGGTCTCCGTGCTTTTTCGATCACCGGTGTGTGGTGTCCGCGCCCGGGAAAGGAACCGCACGTGACAGATGCGTGCAGCATTTTGCAAGGAGCTCGTGGAGACCTGTCCTGACTGCGAGGGCCGGAGTCCGTCAAGGCCAATCTCGCCATCGCCGCGGCACATCGCAGAAATGTCAACCCCAAAAGCGTCCATCCATCTGCCTGGCAGCAGCTTGCCACCACTAGCTGTGAAACGCAGGCAAGTGAGACGCTTCTCTCCTCCACCAAGACCCGAAACGGCATGCAGTGCATGTCGGCACTACAATTAGCAGCAGCAAACTGCAACAACATGCAAGCGGCCAATGCACGCCTGCAAGCAAAGCCGCATCCGGTCGTCTTCCAGGCGAGTTGCAGTTTGGCCCGTGTGTCGGTCCGCCCTATTTCTGCCCAGTGACGACAACCCGCGTTCTATGGCCGGCGTTCGCTTGGGTGCGCTGACTCTCCCCATCTCGTCACAATCCATACGCTCCCGACTTCCATCACGCACCCATGTACTATGTATTCGTACCTCCATCAACTCATTTCCTATCGACACACATACCAAACCTACCCAACATCATACTCGAGTTTTTGTGTGCGGCACGCAGAAAAAGCGGCCGTGGCTAATCAAGGCTCGCCACTTCGCAACACTACTGCTCGGCATCGCATTCCCCAAGTTTAAAGCTTGTCGCTCTCTCCCTTCGTCGCCATGAGCCGCCTCGTGGTCGCCATCGGCCACGTCGAGTTCACGGGCGGCAGCCAGGTGCTGTACGTGGTCAAGGTGCAGCAGGACGCCGACGAGTGGGAGGTGCGCCGCACCTACTCGGACTTCCGCAAGCTGCGCGACGATGTGCAGCGCGTCATGAAGGACGCCCGCGCGCACATCCTGGACGACTCGTGCTCGCGCGAGTTCGCGCGCGAGCTCACGGACATGGCGTTCCCGGCCAAGCGGCTCTTCGGCAGCAAGAAGGACCACGTGGTCAAGGAGCGCGCCGTGGAGCTGCACCGCTTCCTCATCAAGCTGCTCTTCCTCACGCACAAGTACCGCAAGGCGCAGAAGGCGCGCTACGACCAGTACGTGCAGGCGCTGCCGTCGCACCAGCAGGCGGCCTACGCGGCGCTGCAGGACCGCACGCAGGCCAGCGTCAGCGTCTTCCACCTGCTGCGCGACTTCCTCAAGCCCATCACCATCCGCACGGACGTGCCTCCGGACTCAGGCGACTTGTTGGGCTCCTCTGGCCTTGGCAACAGCGCCAGCACCAACGAGAGCGACAACTCGCCCAGGAGGCTCATCCGAGAGAGCAAGATCCTGGCCATGCGCAGCTCCAACCCGAACGAGCGCAACAACAAACCCAGCAGCCGAGACGCGCTCCGAGAGGCCGAGAAGATGCAGCAGCAGAAGCGCAGAGAGCAGCAGCTCGAGCAGCTTCGCAGCGAACAACACAAGTATCGCCACCAGCAGCAGGTCGCGATGGCTGTCCCCGTTGCGGAGGAAAAGCCGCAGGACCCGGCCAACGAGCACGTCAACGCTGCGCCGCAGCGTGCGCGCAGTGGCAACACGCCCAAGACCGGCAAGATGAACGATCTGATGGCGGCGTCCGAGCGCTCCAAGGCCGAGGCCAGCTCGCTGCGCGAGCAGTTCCTGCAGAAGCAGCACAGCACGTCTGCCATGGAGGACTCGCACCGCAAGTACCGGCACCTCTCGACACCGGATGGAAACGGCGGCGAGTGGCAGCACCGCACGGCACGTGCAGCCACCTCAGCCTCTACGCTCGGCTCGGTAGCCTCGTCGTCGCACGACGAGTCAGAGCCGGAGAAGGAGAAGCTGATCGTGTCGTCGTCTATACCGTCGTCGGCTTCCTCCTCTGCCGATGAAGTGAAGCTCGTGGACTTGTCCTCGCTGGCCCAGTACAAGACGAAGAAGAGTTCGCGGAGAGGCAGCCACGCCAGCGACAAGTCGAAGTCGTCGCACAAGTCTCGCAGCAAGGAGAAGAGTGCGCGTACCAAGCGGAGAGCCAAGTCGGCCAAGAACATACAGGCGAACGACTCGGAGCGCATGTCGCGCGTGAGCTCGGCGTTGAACGCCCAAGCGATCTCGATCAACGCGCAGCGGGAGCTGGAGAAGTACACGTCCGAGTACAGCGCCATCATGATCTTGCGCTACGTGGACCGGTTCATCAACAAGGCGGTGATGAAGGCGCCCGGTTGCTACCGTGTGAATGCGCAGCACCAGATCGTGATTGACGGCCAGCGGTTCCTCCAAGAGCTGGAGGAAACCTTCACGGATCTGCCCAACCACTTCAGTGATCTCTTCCACATTGGCGCCCCCGGCGATCACGACGAATGGGGTTTCCCTCCAGCACTTGACAAGTACGTGCAGCTGAAGTGGAACTCGTTCCAGTCGATGGGCAGCAACAGCATTAGCCACGACCCCGGCCTCATGAGTGCGGCGGATCTGACCTCGGACTCGGACGACTCGGAAACCGAGTACGAGTACGAGGAGGTTGGCGGCGGCGGCTACATGACCGCGAAGCAGACGTTCTCGAACGATGAAGAGTCGATGCTGCAAGAGATGATCGCGAACGGCACCGCTGGCCGCGAGCAGATGCTGCGGCTCCGTCGCCAAAACAACGAGCGGGGCTGGAATCGGCGCGAAAACCCGGGCACTCGCTCCCAGCGCGTTGTCGAGGAGGTGTCGTCGTCGGACACGGACGAAGAAGCCGCGGCTCGACAGCGAGAGAAGCGACGATCGAAGCGGCGTGACCCGAAGCGCAGCGTGTCGTGCGTCGTGGAGAAATACCAGCAGGAGCAGAACGCACGGCGGAAGGACCGCCTCAGTCGAGCGCCAAGTGTTGGCGGTTTCGTGTAAATTACATTCGAGCTGCGGCGTCAGTGACCACAAAGCGAAAGAGAAAGCGAGAATGGAAAACACCGGACCGAGGCGTCAGCCAGCGCAAGCTTCTTGATTCGGCCCCCAAATTGATGGATTGAGTGCAGTAACAAACCCCGAACAATGAACACTTCAGCAGGTCTCCTCTGTCTTGTCTTCTCGTTCCCCCCATGCTCGTGCAATCGAGAGAATCCGCGTGTGATAACCCCTCTTTGGTTTCTCGTGTTGGATCAGCAGTTTCGCGGTGAATAAGCACGTGACAAAACGACCAGTGCGACTGCAAGAACCAGTATGATAGAGGAGTGGATCAGACAGCACGCCTTCATGCTTTCTCCGACGTATGCGACTGCTAAGCGGAATTCTCACACAGGAAAATTCCCAAGCGGCTAGCGTTAGTCGAGCAAAGCAAGCCAGCACTGGATCTGAATGTCGCGCCGTTTCATTATTATATCTCAGAGGTTTGAAAGCTTAATAAAATCATCTAGGATCGTTTTGGCGCTCTCGCTGTTTGAACACAAATATAAGGTTTTGCATGTTTTCGTTTCGAGTTGAAGTGCTCCAACTGGAACGTAGCGGCGCAACGCCACTCGCTCTAATGTCTCGCGCCATTGGCGTTTGGATGGATTTTTGTGCTCGACGCCTGCTCAGCTTCCTGCCAGCTTCTTCACTCGGTCCCATTTCCCAAGAGACCCTTCAACTGCAGAGGAAACTCTTAGCCTTCCACTACTTTACTTGCACCTCCACTCTGAAAGCCACCGGAGTACTCCTCGACGACCCCTTTGCACGGTATGAACCACTGGAGCGCGTTGCAGACAAGTTGCGGGCTATCGCTGCTGGTTCTTCATGAGGTGGCATCGCTAGGCGGGGCAGTCGAGCTGGCCGCAGTGAGTGTGTGCCAGGACGCTACGTTCACGATCCCCACCAGCCGAGGCGTGGTGTGTTCTGGAGCCGACGAGCAACCGCTGGGAGTCCAGTGCCCTCGCATTGGAGACGAAACCCTGGACGAGTGCTACCCGTATCTTGACAGCTTCAACGGCGTGAACTGCGTTGCGAAAGAAGATGCGGAGTGTGTGTACCTGACCGGGAGAAATGTGTGGGGATGCAGGTTCCCGTCCACCTGGTGCCCAGAATACCAGGATGCAGTCTACAACGAGACTGCGGCTTCTGGCAGTTGCCCGACTTGGGAGTTTGACAGCGATGACAGCTCTTCTTCGAGCTCGGATCCGTTTGATGTGGAGAACAATGACGATTGCGACCCCACCTGGTTTACCAAGACGAAAGTCACGGAGCTGTATAACTGCAAAGTTGGCGCCCCAACTCCGACAGCGATACAAGCAACAGCAGCTCCGTATTCCCCGTTGGAGGCGACTACCATCCCAGTGTACAGCCAAGCTCCCACATCGACAGTTGTCGCGCTATCAAGTGAGATGCCCACAGATGCCCCCGATCAACTCGTAGCAGCAAGTTTGGAGGTATCGACCGAAGCCCCCGAGGCAGCAACGATGACTCCGCCTTCGCCGTCAGAAATAACAGCGCAGACCGAAGTGGCAACTGGAATCCCCTTGATCCAAGAAACGTCACCAGCTCCAGAAGTCTCGGCGGAGGAAACTCTAACGTCTACAGATGCAGCGGAGACGTTTGAACCAGATTTGCATGTGGACTCAACGCAAGTGACAACAGAGTCGGAAAGTGCATCGGCGACAAGCGCACCTGCAACGGAGGACGAAACACCGGCCCCTTCCTCGACGCCCCCGACTTCGAACGCGCCAGACATTCTCACTACCGCCTCTTCCACGCCAACTTTCGCACCGATCGAGACGCAACCGGCCAGCACAGATGCGCCTTCATCGACGGCACCGCCCGCGCAAATGGAAACTTCATCCGCGCCTTCGATGACTGCAGTCCCTGCGCAGACAATGACGGAGCCTCTGAACATGACGGACGCACCAATCGCAGCCGAAGTTCCTGCATCTATCACGACCACTCCGAGCTTTGAAAGCGCACCATGGTACCCGATTCCGACTACAACGATTGAGGCAACGATAGCACCAATCGTAACTGAGGCAACCTCACTCTCGCCGACGCCTGAATCAACGTCCGTGTCGACTAGCGCACCTCAGTCCACAGAGCAGGGATCGATTGGGTCTCCTTTGGTCACTGAAACTGCGGCAGCCGCATCGACGCAGCCGCCGAATACGCAGCCACCGTACAGTGTCGAGACGGCTTCTTCACCTCCTGAGCCAACAACGTCACAGAACGCTTACCAGACTCCGGTTCCTACCGAAACTCAGACAGCAATGCTAACATCAGATATCGAGACTGAAGTTTCAAGTGCAAGCCCGACAGAAACAGTAGCGCCACACGACGAATCGCACTCATCGGACTCCGTTGAAGTTGGCATAGAGGAAACCTCATCGACAACACCGTATCCAAGTAACGAGCCACCAGCTACCGAGACTGAAGTTCCTAGTTCGCCCCTGGTGACAACCGAAGCTCCGCGTGATGAATCGAGCTCGTTCGAATCCATTGACGTTGGTACAGAGGAGACGCCATCGGCAACTCCGTCTACAAGCACCGAACCACCAGCTGCCGAGACTGAGGGACCCAGTTCAGGCTCCACAAACATCGTAGCGTCACACGACGAATCGCACTCATTGGACTCCGTTGATGCTGGCATAGAGGAAACTTCATCGACAACACCGTATACAAGTGATGAGCCGCCAGCTACCGAGACTGAAGTTCCTAGTTCGCCCCCGCTGACAGCCGGATCACCGCGTGATGAATCGAGCTCGTTCGAATCCATTGACGTTGGTACAGAGGAGACGCCATCGGCAACTCCGTCTATAAGCACCGATCCACCAGCTGCCGAGACTGAGGGCCCCAGCTCAGGCTCGACAGAAATTGTAGTGCCGCGCGATGAATCGCTCTCGTCAGACTCCGCTGATGCTGGTACGGAGGAAACTTCATCGGCAACTCCGTGTCCAACCAGTGAACCGCCAGCTACCGAGACCGAGGCCCCTAGTCCGCCCCAGATAGCAACTGTAGCGCCGCGCGAAGAATCTCAATCGTCGGACTCCATTGACGTTGGTGAAAAAGAGACTTCATCGACAGCTCCGTCTTCAAGCACTGAGCCACCCGCTGCGGAGACTGAAGCACCCTATATGACAACCGTAGCGCCGCGAGATGACTCGCACGCAATGGACACCGTTGAAGCTGGAACAGAGCAGCCGTCGTCGGCCACGCCGTACGCAAGTACTGAGCCACCAGCTTCGACGACACAAGCACCGACGCCTAGTCCAACTGCAACTGTAGCTGCAACGCCAACGCCCACCGAGGAGAGCATTTATACGTCGCAGCTGACCACGTCGGAGTCCCCAACGACGGAACCACCATGCACACAGTCTCCCATCACGGAGACGCCAACTACGGAGACGGCAACCACGACTACACCGCCATCAACGACGGAATCACCTGTCGCTACTGTCCAAACACAGTTTCAAGAACCAACATACCAGCAGTCCTCCGAGACGACTGCGCCTCCAGCTTCAACGCAGCAAGCTACAACACAATCCCCGACGCAGGCCCCAACGACTGCCCCAGCAACTACAGTGTCGACTGCCGTCCAATCCACCGTGACGCCTTGCGCCACGACGAAAGCGGCTTCGTACAAACAATCGACTCTCCAAGCATCAACGCAGACTGATTTGGCGACCAACCTCACCTCGGTCGGAGTCTCTGCAGCCGCTGTCGTCGCCATCCTGATGGCCATTGGCACCATTGTCGTCGTGACGATCGCCGTCGTTCGAGTTCGGGGACGCTGCAACCTGCCACCGCTCAACACCGCGACCGAAGATCGCCAATTCGATCACAGTATCGTGCTCACTCCATCAGACGTCTAAAAGTCCTGCATCTTTTGGTTAATCTTCGCAGTAGTTGCTGCATAAGTGAAGGAGCCAGGAGACACCTACATCAAATACAGTCTGGCGAGGCTGTCGTAAAGCTCTCAATCAACAGCCTTGGCGTCTCACTACTAGCCTTGGCCAGACATCGTCAACACTAAAAATATTGACTGCAACCTAAACATTCGAACCAGAACACGATGATAACCCGCAAACCACATCATGACGCGCATAAGAACCTCGAGATGAGTAGTCTGTAAACGCTAGCAAGCGGCAGCTCTATCGGGCCCTTCACCGTCACACAAACTCTTTCTCCTGTAACTTACACCCATTGCAAGCCAAGCGGTCTCATGGTGCGACTCCTTCGAGCCTTTGCCATCGCGGTGGCGGCAGCAGCAAACATCATATCACCGACAGAAGCAGGTAACCTCCGCGGCAGTGTCAGCGTCCCAAGGTACAACTGCGGCGCGCCAGCGTCCATCTACCAAGGTTCCGTCAAGTACTCAAGTACGACTCCGGGCTCGACGGCGACGTATTCGTGCATGAAGGGCACGAACATGAAGGGCCCATCCACCATTCGCTGCACCAACAAAGGCGTTTGGTCCTTCCAGCCACCGGAATGCCGCGTCACGTACCTGGCGTCGAACGACAACACGTACAAGAACCACGATACAGGCTACGCGCTGTACTCCGGGTAGTAACCTAGGACTGCCATTTCACTGCACCCCCGAATGAATCTCGTCGTGTTATGATACTTTTTGCTTCGGTTCTTGCGTTTGACTCTGCGGGGTCGACCTTCGATACATAAATGAGCGTGAAGTTGACAGTCTCGTCGTGACGCCTTACACGGTCTTCTTGGCGTTCGCGGACTTCTTGATCGGCACGAAGGTTAGCAGCAGGTACACCACCACGAGGCCGACGTGGCCGGCAAAGCGCATGGAGCGGAAGCCCGCGACGGCCTCCTCCCATGAAAGCACCACGAACGAGACGGCCAGGTAGTTGACGACCATTGCAGTGCAGATCATGCCCACGAGGTCGTACAACGGCTTGATGGGGCTGCCTACAACGTACGGCCGCACGTGGCGCCGCGCCAAGCGGTTCACGGCCGTCGCCAGCGGCACCGTCAGGAAGAACAGGTAGTAGCCCGGGTAGAACCCGTGCCACAGCGCCGACACGAAGTACGTGGCGAGCAGCGAGTTCCCCGTGCGCGTGTACACGTAGCGCTCCAGCCAGTTCTGCGTGCCCTTGTTCCAGGCGCGCGAGATCTCGCGTACGTTGCCGCCGAGCTCGAAGCCCAGGATGTCGACGTTGCTGACGCCGCCCCAGCCCTTGGGGTTGTTGTGCTCGTCGAAGCCTTCGAAGCCCGTGCCGGAGAGCACCGTGGCGCCCTCGGCCAGCTTCCAGGCCACGTAGTACTTGGCCCGGGTGAGGAACAGCGCCACGAACAGGCGACCCCACTTCATGAGCATGGACTGGCTGTCGTCGCTCAGGATCTCCTTCAAGTTGGCGAGCGCACCGAAGCGAACGAGCAGCCCCATAAGTCCAAGGCCCAGCAGCAGCTTGGAGAGCGCAGCACGCGCAGGGGACACGTTGCGACGCACGCCGCGCTTGTCCACGAACCGGGTCTGGTGGATGGCGTCGCTGTACTCCTTGTATTCAAACGCCGGCCCGGCCAGGAACGTCGTGAAGCAGTAGACGAAGCCCAGGAACTCGAACAGCGACGGGATCTGCGGAATGGCCAGTTGCTTGCGGGACTGCTTGACCTTCTTGGCGTGCTCGGAGTCGCCTGGCTGCACCTCCGTGGCGCTGGCCACCACGCCGTCGTGATAATTGAAGGCGAAGCTCGTGAGCTTGATGAGCAGCAGCATCTGGCTGGCCGTCGAGTCCATGCTCCAGCCCATGTAGTTGACCCGCATGCGGTGGATATGCAGCGCCGCCACGTACACCATGTTGACCAGGAAGACCACGAAAGGCGCGTGCTTGGCCGGCAGTACGCACACGAGCGCGTACGTGAGCAGGGCCGACACCAGAGAGTGCAGCCATCCGGCGCCGTAGACGAACTGGGCGATGCTCACACCGGCGCAAATGTGCAGCCAGTGCTTGGCCGAGACGGACGGCAGTTTCCGCACCACGATGGCTAGTGGGTAGGCGAACAACAGGCAGGCGACGCAGCGGAGTTGATCCACAGGCACCCCGACGAGCTCGGAAAGCTTGGAGAGCTGCGCATTGAGCAGCGAGAAGCGCAGCGGCGTCGCCATCTCGCCCAACGTGGAGAGAACCTGGGTGGCCATTGCGCTATGGGAAGGTGGAAACAGGAATGAGAGGCTGCGCGGGTGAGGAGCAGTCGACAGGGCAGCAGCGTGCACGTTGATGTCGATGTGCGACGTGTGTCGATGACGCTCCTTTTTGAACGCGACGGAGGTGAACAAGTGACTCTGTCCAGTACAGAGGGGGGCAGTCAATGAAGTACGCGAAAACTAGGATATAGAGAATGAAAGGTTGAACGGGCCAGTATTTGGATCGATTCCGCGTCACACGTTGCAGTGCCGGCCGTGGATGGCGCGATCAAAGAGACTGGCGCACCTGCCACGCGCGACTCGCGCTTCATTTTCGCTTTGGCCGAGCGAGCGCCACCCGCTGGCGTGGAAGGTTTGCATGGGATCGGTAGATGTTGAAGTCATTGCTTTGCTGCGGTTTCGGTGATCTACATTGCGGTGGTGCAGAGGCTTGGAAGGCAGCTTGCTTGGAGCTTGTGCTTCGACCAAGTGCCGGACGCGGACAAGGAGCGAGTGCAACCCGAGAATCACTGCCACGAAGGGTGCACTCGCAGGTGCCTGCGATGGACGCACAATCAGCGGCCACCACCTTTCGACCGAGAAGCATGGTGCTCATGTCGCTGTGGGAGCCGCGACGCCGCGGAGCGAGCACTGCCGAGCGCTGAGCAATAAATGTATGGGCAGTTCCGGCGTTAAACGTCGCTGGAGCACATGGCTGCTTTGTTTGACGCCCATCGACAGGGCTGACCCGCATCGCCGGGACAGCATGTCGGGGAAATGACGTAGGTCGGGCAACGAGTTGACGTAACCTGTATACGATGGCCAAGCTGTATACAGCTGCGATTGAAGACTGGCGCTGGCGTCGATGTAGAACACAGGACCTTCACCAACCCGACGGCGTGTGGGAGATGCGTATGCTTTTGCAGTTCGGTCGGCCGGATTGGGTGGCTGTCCTTCGTGGTGACTGCTAAAGACGAGGGCGATGAAGTCACAAGAACTTGTCGGTCGGGGTGCCGAGGCTGCGTACATGTGTAGGATCGAGGCCAAAACCTCGCCAATAGTGTCGTCAGACGAGCGTTGGCTTGGACGCAAACCACGGCAAAGGAGAAGCTGGTGCTCATGCTTCAGTTTCGTGCGCCGCTCTTAAACAGCGACAGCATGTGCGCTCGCTTCATATGACGCGAACACTGGGGGCTGCAAGCTGACGAGTGATGCTAGTTATCATAGCTACGGGATACCTACGGGTGACCCTTCACGTATTTTCACTGTATTATCGTAGAACGATACGTATACGTATATGTATAGTATCCTGGCCACGTTTTTGAAGCGTAGCTGCTCGCCACACAAAGGCCAGATGTGTCTGTCATTCACTCGCGCATTAGCCCCTCCCTTCCGAAGCCAAGCCAAGCCCTTCGCCATGGACCGCATCGTGGACCTGGTGGAGCACCTGCAGCCGTACGCGGAGCTGGCCACGCCGCTGGACTTCAGCTTCCTGCACGCCCAAGTGGAGCAGCTGTCGGCGACGCTGGGGCTGGGCAGTGACCAGCTCTGCTACGTGCTGTGCCTCTTCGCCGCGTACCCGCTGGCCGTGGTGTACAAGCTGCTCCCCGGTGCCTCGCTCAAGCACCTGATGGACGTGGTGGTGGGCGTGAGTGTGGCCCAGTTCGTGCTGGGCTCGGGCTGGGTGCACTCGCTCTTTTCGTCGATGGTGACGTACTTGCTGGTCAAGTTCGGCCCGTCGAAGCACGCGCCGTCGCTCGTGTTCGTGTTCAACATGCTGTACATGTCGGCGGCCCACATCTACCGCCTGTACGTGGACTACATGGGCTGGACGCTGGACTTCACGGGTCCGCAGATGCTGCTGGTCATCAAGCTCACGAGCTTCGCCTACAACTACTACGACGGCGTCGTGGACAAGACGTTCGAGACCAAGGGGGAGGAAATGTCCCCTGGCAAGAAGAAGGTCTACGAAGGCCGCCAGAAGCTGGCCATCCGCGAGATCCCGAGTCTGCTCGAGTTCTACGGCTACGTCTACAGCTTCACCACGTTCCTGGCGGGCCCGGCCTTCGAGATCCGCGAGTATCTGGACGTCACGAGCGGCACCAAGTTCATGGTTGACGGCAAGTCCAAGCAGCCTTCCAGCGTGCTGGCCGCCTTCTCCAAGTTCCTCGTGGGCTCGGTGATCATGGCCGCCTTCGCTGTCTACGGACCCATGTTCCCGCTCTCCAACCTGCACGACCCCAAGATCGCTGCGTTGCCGCTGCTCTACCAGCTCCGTGACTTGTACATCACGCTCATCTTCTGCAAGACCAAGTACTACTCCGCCTGGAAGGTGAGGCTGCAGCTTTCCCCCATTGATACTGTGGAGATCGAGTAACTTACATTGTTCTTGCTTCTTTTTCCGTTGACAGATCGCTGAGGGTGCGACGGTGCTGTGCGGCTTCGGCTTCGAGGGGTTCAACGAGGACGGCTCGAGCCGCGGCTGGAACGGCGTCAGCAACATGGACATCCTGGGCTTCGAGTTCTCGCAGAGCATCCGCGCTGCTTCGCGCGCCTGGAACAAGGGCACGCAGAACTGGCTGGAGCGCTACGTGTACACGCGCACGGGCAACTCGCTCATGGCCACGTACTTCATCTCGGCCTTCTGGCACGGATTCTACCCGGGCTACTACTTCTTCTTCATGAGCCGTGAGTG
>JAABLL010000726.1:0-12244 GCA_012295475.1 Phytophthora gonapodyides | reverse complement strand
ACCACGAGTCCGGGTCCAAGCGAGTACCAGAGCTAGGCATTGTGTGGCGTCGAGAAGTCGTGGACGGCCGTGCAGGTGGGGCTCCAGGCGACGAATTGCCGCACCCGATGAGCCATACGGCGTATAAGTCGCGTAGAGGCGCTCAAATCCTCGCAGTAGTGCTCGGAAGCTGCGGTGATCCAGGCCAGTCAGCGTTATGAGCGATTGATCATCGCCCGAGCCAAACAGCGTTGCAAATCCAGACATTATTGGCCACTGTAGAGCAGCACGGACCACCCGTCGGTCACGTCGGCGGCGCTGACTCCCACTTAGCCGAGATCTAAACGACCTGTTTCGACGAGATACCCGGCGACGGTGGAGCACTACGAGAAGCAGGGTCGTGGGGGTGATCATCTTGTTGTTGTGTTGGCAAAATCTGGACTGAGCAGTTTGTGCTTTTCAGAATGCACAAACTGGTACGCTCAAAAGCTAAGTTTATGCTCAAATTTTGCTCCGCACAAAATGCGCTTTCAGGAACCGCCCATTCACAATAACGCGTTTAATAAAACACAATAGTAAGTTTCGTAAAACACAAACTAAAATTTAGTATAGGCCGCATTATACGGCGGCCCTCGCTCGCCTCGCCATCGGCGGCAGTGGCCGGCGCAGGGCAATAGTGGGGCCGAGATGTTTGCCCGAGTACAAAACACAAACGGAGTGCCGAGCGAAGCCACGTGGAAGTCAATGAGAAGCGCGAGCTATTAATACACGGACCAAGTTGAAAGGATGCGTCCGTCAAAGGCCACAATTTTTAATATGGTGTGTTTGACACCAACCCACGTGGCCCACACTATCCGATGTACAACTTGTGTATCGGTTTTCGCTGCTTTTCGCGCGGTCGCTCCGTTTGACCGCGCGCACTCCAGACCGAGGGGCGAGAGGGAGAGAAGATCATGGCGGACGGACGCCAGAGCTCCGCGCTCGACCTGCTGGCGGAGAGCAGCGCCTCCAGGTGGGTAGACGTCGAGCTGGAAGGTTTCCATGCCTCTACGGTCACGCTAACACCTTCACTCGTGCTTCAGGTCCATGCAGAGCGAGCAGCCGGCCACACCCAGTGAAGCGGAGAAGCAGCAGGTGCAGGAAAAGCTGGAGAAGGCGCGCGCCAGAGTAGGCGCGTCACTGGCGGCCATTCCGACCGGTCATGAGTATGACGCGCCGCCGAACGCAGCGGATGAAACCGTGTATGACGCACTGGAGAAGGCCTACAATGCAGCCTTCCAGGTGCATGCGGCGGAGAAGGAAGACGTGGATATGGAGGAGAAGAGGTAAGCGCAGCTTCGAGGAGGTTTTGGACTGGCAGGAAGGGCTGACGGGTTTTTTGTTGAGGGGTGAATACAGTGGGAACGGAGATGGTGCTGGCAAATGCGCATCGGAGACGAACAAGATTGGTCTAGTTGATCAGGAAAGCAGGGTGACGGACGAGCACGCTACGTGAGTTTGTTGTTGTTGGTTCGTGTGCTCAAGTACTAGCGTGTAGTGTGCTCATCTGTGGCGCTTGGATTTCATGTGGAACAGGCAAGTCGGGACGTTGAAGAGCATGTGCCTTTCAACAATGAAGCAGAATGGCCATGATCCAACGAAGGATGGCATCCCTGTGAAAGATAATAATGGTGCTGGTTCAGGCCAGAAGGTGTCATCGAAATCGATGACTACGGAGTCCGAGTCTGCAGCCGCAACAGTAATTAAGGAGACGCAGCCAGCTACGAAAAAGGCTGCATCGGTTTCTGCAGAATCCGTGGCGACAACAGCTTCTCCGCCACAGTCACCGATGTCAGCGCACAATCGCACGTCCAGTGAAGATGGATTCGTTTCAACCCCGGAGCTTAAAAGGGGTTCGCGCGACGTGGAAATGAAGCCCGAGGATGACGAGGAAGACCGAGTGGAAAGAGCCGACCATCTTTCTCTGAACGAGTTCCTCATCTCAGAGCTTGAGGAATATTGTGCCCGCATTCTGCAGAAAGCGACTCTGAAGAACAACACGTCCGATGTTCGCAATCTCGCTCGGATCACGGGCCTTCAGCTCTATCAGGACCACCAGCGAGCTCTAATGGATTTCGACGATGAGTGGAAGAGGTGCGTTTTGTGGATTTTGCTAGCACCTGTATTTGGTATTGAAATGTCTGACGATTATCATTTGCTCTTACAGGTCGCACGCGAATAATTACCGTGGATATACTGCAACCAGCACCGAGAAGCTTCCAGCGGTGCCTTCAACCATTACCACTAATCCATTTCAGCAAGTCGGTGCTGGCCCCAATAGCGCGGACGAATGGCCAACACTTTTGAAAGAAGTGAAAGTTTCCAGCACCAAGGCGAATCCAGCAGAGATGCCCTGTGCTGATACCCAAGAAGCCATCAAAGGGTTATTTGCTTCATACACTCGAGGATCAAATGGAATTATCACCGGCGTGGATAATTGCCAGGAAGAGCGCCGGAAGGTGAGCTTAGCGTTTCCTATGTGTGGTGAGCTGGTGTCTTGCTTATTGCTGTGTTCGGTTTTCATGCACCACTTAGATCGCCGAATTCATGACGAAGGTTACTTCAAGCCAAAGCACATCAGCGTTTTATGTTGTGATTGCGGCGGGATCTGACCTTGCAGAATGGGAAAATGCACTCTCGGCTAGGCAACTGGTCCAGCTGTATCCATACTGGGGGAGCAAAGAAGATCGCCTACAGCTACTGCAGCTGCTGAGCAACGAGTACTTCTCCAGCCGCAGCTTGTCAGCCCATGTTCTTCTTACCAGCTACGAAGTATTTATGGAGGACATCTCGGTTGTGACTTCACTGCAGTGCCAGTTCAGTGTAATCGACATTCCCGAGCGAGCTACTGGCAAGAAGATTACAGCTATTTGGCCGCAATTACTCTCTCTCAGATGCCGTCAACGGTTGCTTCTGTGCCGACCGTCATTCGAGATCGACACGCGAAAGCTGTTGCACTTTCTTGTGCCTGAGCTGTTCAGTTCACGGCGAAAGTTGTTGGTAAGTCATTGCGATAGCCTCGTACTGTACGCTTGATGCCCTAATCCATCTATGCTGTTGCTCATGGTAGGCTTGGAACAGCGCAGCCCTTCACACGGATCAAATTCGAGAAGTCTGTGACGTGATCAGATCCTTTTTGCTCATCTCGGACTCTGAAGCTGCCAACGCATTCATCACGAAGGTCGAAGAGCTGACCAAAGATCAAGCCGAGCGGGAAATGGCTGCCTTGGATACACTCAACAAGGAAGGAATGGGCATGGGTAGGGCAATAGAACCATCGATCATGGTGCCCGTGAAGCGCGTACTGAGTTCGAAATCGCGCCCTCGTGTTAGCGGGCACATTCCCTCAAAGGTAAGACGCATCGGATTTTAATGTATCTCTTTCGAGTACTTACACTCGTACCGTGCAATGTTACTTCTCTTCATGACAGAGCAAGCTTGTTTTACCGCCAAATGTGGCTTTGGAGGCTCCGGACACCCAGCTTTCGATCCACGCCCCGAAGTTCCTTTCGCAAAAGCGAACCGAAAGCGACGACACATCTCGGTCGCGTCAACGAGTTGGTCGTTGCGGCAAATGCGCTGGATGCTTGACCGAGGACTGCATGAAATGCGGTCATTGCCAGGATATGAAGAAGTATGGCGGGCCAGGTCTTCGCAAGCAGTCGTGCAAAAACCGTAAATGCCTAAACCCGAGACTTTGGGGGTTGGCTTCGAGAAAGAGGAAGCGCAGCAAGACAAAACGCACTGCTACGCATGGGGATATGAACACGGATATGGACGACAACGCGTCTGCAGCGTACTCTTCTGTGGAAAGTGACGGAGAGTCTGTGTCGACGTATGGGAATGGTGATTCGGACGACGAATCTACGATGGATTCCCCACATGATTTGCTGCTGCCGGCTAGTGATACTCTCATGGACGACCACCTTACGCTCAGCGACTTGAGCTCTCGGTCGGCATCTGCGCGATCGCGTGTGATGCGGTGCGGCGACTGTGCTGGTTGTACTGCGTCCGACTGTATGAAGTGCCCTCACTGTTTGGACATGAAGAAATATGGAGGGCCTGGACTTCGGAAGCAAACGTGTAAGAAACGAAAATGCATTGCACCGAAAGTGGTCATGCTTAACCAGGCGAAGGGAGGCCACGACCAGTACGTGGATGAGCACGGAAACGTGGTGTCCAACGGACCGAATGACAGCGCTTTCCCAGGGTTCTACGATGCACCCGATTCGTCGGACCGAGTCGAGTCGACCGTGACAGCGTCGCCAAATTCAAAGCGCCCGTCGGATGTGGTATCGGTCGTTCAGGAGTGCGAGCGCTTCGTGAAGCCTCGGTTGGCATTCTCGTGCAAAGATTGTGCTGCGCGTTTCAGCTCGAAGCTACTGGTCGATTTCCACGCGCGTGTTGAACACTCGCTGGCAGCGGGTGAAAGTGCCGTGGCCCCAACAACTGTAGAGCGTGAAGCGAGTCGCTTGTTCTCATGCGCGATTTATCAGAACGCCGTACTCAGCGCTCATCTCAAACCGCAGGACAGGACTCCAAGCTGCTCGCCGCTGGGATACGCGAAGCTAGAGGTACGCCGCCGTTTGCGTCGTGCAGCATGTGCTTTCGGGTCGGTATCAGCTTACATGTTCTCTGTCATCTTGTTGACGACACACAGGGCCGGGATTTCCAGTACTTCTTCATCGAGCCGTTGATCGTCCTTGGACGCATGAACTTGCCCTGGCGCAAGTTGTACAAGGACTTGGGCTTCGAGAACCTCCGAGGACTCACCGGTGGCAGCGTTGACTGCCACGTGGGCAGCGACAGCATGATTGCGACTACGCACGCTGTGATCTCGTGGGACGCTCGACTCGACAGCTTCACGATCGAGTGCTTGAGCCTGCGAGTGCCGATCTCGGTAAACGGCCGAGAAGTGAGGTTTTCGTCGCCACCCGCGGCGTTGAGCAGCCGCAACCTGGTGCAGATCGGCGCGAGCGTCTTCTACTTTCTGCTACCGAAGACTACGAAGACGAGCGATACCGTTGAAGAGAATTGCACCCCACGCGCGTAAGTAGGAGCTAAAGTCTCGCAGACAAAAGTTGTTAAGCTTAACGAGGGCCAAGCGAAAAGCCCGCGGCCAAGTAATGCTTACACCAAACGCACACAAATTGGACACCACATTTACATCACATGGGCTTGGGCTCACTATCCCCGCCGCTTGCTGGCCAGTGGTTGCCGTCAAGTGACACCGAACGGCCGGCGCACACTCAGATCGGTCCCCCGTAGCTCAGGCACACCGTACGTAGCAGCAACAACACCATGGTGGTCGCAGGCATTGACATCGGCACGACGCACGGCTGCGTGGGCGTGTGGCACAACGGCAAGGTGAACATCATCGCCAACGACCAGGGCTTCCGCACCACGCCCGCCTACGTGTGCTTCGAGGGCGAGGAGGTGATCGTGGGCGACACGGCCGTCAACAAGCTGCCGTCCCACGCCGAGAACACCATCTTCCACCTCAAGCGTCTGCTGGGCAAGGCCCACGCCGACGTGTCCGACCGCGCCTTCGTCAAGGACTGGCCCTTCGATGTCACGGCGGGCGCTGACGGCGTGGCCCAGGCCGAGACGCTGCGCAACGGCGAGAAGCACCCCGTGACTCCCGTGGAGTTCATGGCGCTGCTGCTGCAGAACCTTAAGGAACTGGCCGAGGACTTCACGGGCGAGACGCTCGAGCACGTGGTCATCAGCAAGCCTGCGCACACGGACGAGTCGTACACGGAGCTGCTGGACGCGGCCGCCAAGCAGGCCGGCGTCAACGTGCTCACGTACCTGAGCGAGCCGCTGGCCGCCGCCATCGCCTACGGCCTGGACGAGTCCTCCAGCAACGACAAGCCCGAGTACGTGGTCGTGTTCGACATTGGTGGCGCCACCCACGACGTGACGCTGCTCAACGCCGACAAGGGTCTGTTCGAGGTGGTCGCCAGCAAGGGCAAGGACACGCTCGGCGGCGAGGACTTCACGGCCGCCGTGTTCGAGCACTGCGCCAAGTCGTTCCTGCGCAAGTCCAAGCTGGACATCAAGCAGAACCAGAAGGCCTGCAGCCGCCTCCGCATTGCCTGCGAGGCCGCCAAGCGCTCGCTGTCCACGCAGACGCAGGTGAACATCGAGGTGGACTCGCTCATGGAGGGCGAGGACTTCGCGCTCAAGCTGTCGCGTCCCCGCTTCGAGGAGCTCATCACCGACTACGTGCAGGAGACGATCACCGAGATCGAGGCCATCCTGGAGGAGAACGAGCTCGAGAAGGAAGACATCGACCACGTCGTGCTGGTAGGCGGCTCGTCGCGCATCCCGCTGGTGCAGAGCCTCATCAAGAAGTTCTTCGAGGGCAAGGCGCTGCACACGCAGCTGTCGCCTGACGAGGCTGTGGCCTTCGGTGCCACCATCGAGGCTTCGGGCCTCGCCGAGCTCGTGGGCGTCCCCGAGCCCAAGAAGCCGCTCAACATGGTGAACGTGGTGCCGCTGAACCTGTCGGTGGCCCTGGCCAACGGCAGCGTGTCGGAGCTCATCCAGCGCGACACGGTGTTGCCCGCTACGGCGACTGAGCTGTTCACCACGTCGGAGGACAACCAGGAGGCTGTGTTCCTGCAGATCTACGAGGGCCAGCGCCTCATGGCCAAGGACAACACGCTGGTGGCGCAGCTGAGCGTGGCGGGCATCACGCCGCAGCCCAAGGGCGACGCCGAGATCGAGGTGACCTTCACCGTGAGCACCAAGGGCGTCCTCACGGTCACGGCCACGGAACGCAAGGCCGGCAACAAGTCGCTGGAGGTGGCGCAGGACTCGACGCGCCTGACGCCTGCCGACGTGGCCGCCATCGTCAAGAAGGCCGAGGAGGCCGCCGACGAGGACGACGAGCTGCTGGGCGAGCTGGAGGACGCCGAGGAGGCCGCCGAGCTTGCTGCTGCCCCGGAGGTCGAGGCCACCAGCGCCCCTGTCGTGGCCGCTGTGCCCACGCAGGACCTAGACTAAACTACAAATCACTAATCACCTTGCACGCACAGAATGCAAGACATGTTATTTGTTCCTCCGCCAGCTTCGTTTCCATGCCTTTTGATGGTAGAATCCGCCACGTACTACTACAGTACAAGTAGTACGTACTACATAGCGATTCTATTGGCCGAAAGCCAGCCGGATCTGAATCGCACCAAAAAGTAAAAGACTTGGGCAAGAAGCCAGGCAGAGCAGCATGGACGACGACGTCAAATCCGCGGCGAATGCCATGAACGTACGTGCATCGGCGCGGCAGCGGCAGCGGCACCTTTAGCTGTATCTCCTGCTTCTTGTCTCCTCTGTCTCTCACACCGCTTTTCCCGCTTCTTTGATGCGTTTATAACCTCAGGACCGAGGCGCCGACCTGGACTTCGGTACGTCTGTGCCCTGCGAGACGTGGTAAGAGGCTCTAGAAGAGGTTATTGACCGCTTGGCTGTCGAACAGAGGTCTCAGTGGTCGAAGGCGATGAGCTTGAAGACGGCCTCATGTCCCCTAAGGTCCGGGACACGCTCATGGGCAAGAAAGCGGCGGCCTATGGAGACGACGACAAACCTGCGCGGCCCATGGGTCTTTGCGGCTGTTTCTCCCTGGCTTACTATCAGCCGGTGCGTTACGATAAATGGAAATCCACGCTCAGAAGCGGTAGATGACGAGCTACGGGCTGACAATTGGACCCTGGTGTGCTGTAGTATTTCGATGTGGACACGGCGGACGTGCAGCTGCGTCTGATGCGAGCGTTGGTGCCGTTCAAGAAGGACCCGACGTTCGCAGAGCTGGCACTCGCGTCGCCTGATGCGTACGGCCCGTTCTGGCTCTCGACGACGCTCATCTTCTGCTTGGCGTCGTGCAGCAACGCAGCGTCCTTCCTCGACTACGAGGGTAACACGGACGAGTGGTCGTACGACTTCAGCCGCCTCGCTTCGGCGTACACGCTGGTGGAGATCTTCCTGCTGGGCCTGCCCATGCTGATCTGGCTAGTGGGCAAGTACTTCCAAGTGCCCATGACGCTGCTCTTCCTCGTGTGTCTCTACGGGTACTCGTCGATCATGTTCATTCCTGCTGCCGTAAGTTTTCTATCTTTTCTGCCTGCCTGGAAGTCCATGCAGCTCACAAACGGTTTTGACACAAATGCTGCTGCTCGCCTTAGATTTTGTGCGTTTCTCCGATCGACGCCATGGACTGGGTCGTGATGCTCATGGCGATGGCGTGGTCGCTTTTCTTCCTGCTGAACAACCTCTGGCACGTCATTTCGGAGCACCTAACGAAGGAGAAGATGCTACCGGTGCTTGCTGTAATCAGGTGCGCTTGACAAGCTCCTTGCTCTTCGGATACTAGCCTCGGTACTGACAGCTCTTTGATCTTTGCAGCGGCGCGCACATGATGTGGGCCATCCTCATGAAGCTGTTGTTCTTTTAGGCCTCAAGATCTGCGTGCAAATAGCGGAACATGAGCAATTTCATCAATGAAAAGTGTATTCACCCACACCTTTTGAGCTGCATTGATGATGCACCATTAACGTTAATTAAAAAGACCCCACGGCAGAAACGGATACGACGAACGTGGACGCAAAGGCCTGCGTCTAAAGCCCTTCTACACGATCCGGATTTCTTCCTCGTCGTCGCTGTCCAAGCCCATCCCGCTCTCCGCGTTAAGCATGAGTTCCCGCTCGCCATCCGGATGTGAGCCCAGATCCTCGAAATCGATGTCTTTGCCGATCGTCGTGGGCTGATCCGAGCGGTTCCTGGCAAAGAGAAGATAAACGGTAAACCTCTTGTCCGAAGCTTCCTCTTCAACCCCGCTACACGAACTTACTTGAGAAAAATTGCCAGCCGGACGTACTGCACGGCATTGCGCAGCGCCAACACCGAGTCGGTTGCGACCTCCTCCAACTCGCCCAGCACGCCCTCCTCGTTAAAGTACATGGCCACCGACACGAGGCTCATAACTGCAGCATAGCGAAACAATGCACAACAATCAGTCATTTGGAACCACCAAGAATCACCCCATCCAGCCAACGCACCCAAGGCGATGATGTCGAAGATGTTGCACCACTTGTGCCAGAACCGCTGCAAATCGAGCACGGAAGAGAAACATTGTTAGTCAACCCCCGGCCAGCAATCCCTTCTCATAGCAGCTCCAGCTCACCCGCTTGAACGCCGCCATCCGTAGCAGCACCTCGAACACCAGCAGCGCGCTCACAGTGATCTCCAGCGAGATGAACACCACCGACGACGGACTACAGACAACAATACAATCGCGTTAGCATCCTCTGCTCTCTTGCCTGCTTGTTGCATTGTGCGCACGTACATTTTCCACTTGTTCATGCCGGTCTATCATCGAGTATATGGGTCAGATATCGACAACATAACGTTAAATTAACTCGCGCATCATGTCGTCTCAACTAAACGCTCACCCAGACGACGCAGACGAGGCTCGACGCGATCATGAAGAAGTACACGAGCCGGTAGAAGCTCGAGAAGTAGAGCCGGCTGGCCACCGTCATGAGGTACTCCCGGCAGCCGATGTGCGACGCCGACGCCGGCGCCGCCAGCTTGGAAGCCTTCATGTGAACTCGCAGGGTACACTGTGATAGTGACACAGGTGGACTCTCCGGGTATTTGATTGGTGAAAAAGACTAGCCAATCACAGACACTGTCGCTGGCTTCACCGAATCCAGTGGACAATCGAGTTGTCGACGCATAGCGGTGAGAGTGTCCATTGCCCCAGCAAGGCAGTGTTCAACAAGAGTGTATGGAGGGCGGAGGTGGCCTGGTCGGCGCGAAGAGTGGAGCCTCAATCTCGTCCACCCTCGCATAGAGCGCTTGCAACACCGGCGAAAAGATGACTCCAAGCAGCATAGTTATCGTTGAAGTTGAAGCGGGCAAGTCGACCGCCCACGGGAAGCCCAGGTTTAACGAGCAGGATGGCATTCACGACAAATTGTGTCCGAACGAAGTCTGCGCGACGTGAAAGCATAAGCCTCACCGAGAGCTGCCTCCTCGATCACTCTGCAATTTGCTCCGCCTGGCTCACCCCCCGCCCAGGACCTCATCAACGGGAACGATGCTTTTCCGTCTCACCACTGCGACTACTGCTCTGCTCGCTGCAACGGCGACCTTCGCTTCGGTGCCTCAGACCGCGGCCGAATCCGTCTGCACGCTCTCCGACTCGGAAACATGCGCCGTCGACACGCTCACGCCCTCGGACGACGACGGCAGCGTCCTCATCTACCCGGGAGGCAACACGCGCTGCGCCTTCGACGATTACACGGACTCGGTGACGACGTTCTCGACGAACTCGACGTACTTCTTCCAGGTGTTTCCGAACGGTGGGTCGGACAAGTCGAAGCTGATGATCTTCTTCCAAGGTGGCGGCGCCTGCGCTGATGAAGATACTTGTGCCTTCGGGTTGCAGTGTTCGCTAGGCGCGAGTGCCACGTTCACGACCGCTGCGACGTCGAGCAGTGCGGGGGTGCTGGACCGCTCCCTTTCGGACAACATGTTCAAGGACTGGAACATCGTCTTCATCCCGTACTGCACGGGCGACATTCACCTCGGCAACCGCGTGACGGCGGCCTATGAGAGCGGCATTGAGGTTCTCCTGGGCAACTCGCAGTGCCTCGGACTGGAATACGCGATGCACATGAACGGCTACAACAACACCATGGCGGTGCTGGACTGGGCACTGGAGAACTACCCGGACGTGGACGACCTCATCGTCGGTGGTGAAAGTGCTGGGTCGCTTGGTGCGCAGGTACACAGCGCCAAGATCGCCGAGTTGTGGGACGTTGACGCCAAGGGCGCTCGGTTCTCGGTGCTCGCGGACAGCTACGTCGGCGTCGTTCCCGAAGCCCACCCAGCGGCGGAACTGCTCGTCCAGTACGGCGCATGCACGAACGACTTTGGCTTGTCTGCGGATATTGTGGCAGCCTGTGAGGCGGGGACAGCTACTACCATCGAAATGATCGAGGCGCTCCTGACAGCGCAGCCGGAGGGCAATTGGCTCTTCATCGACAGCAAGGGAGACCAGACGCAGCGCTACTTTTACGCCCTCGTGGACGAAGGAATCCTGGGCTACCCGTTCTCGGACCTCATCGCCGAGGACGTCTTCTTCTCGAACATGAGCACCATCCTAAGTGCGTACGAAACCGTGAGCTCCCGCATCACGACGTTTTACGTCGAGGGCACGAAGCACGTCTTCTTGGCCGACTCCAACTTCACCAGCTACGAGAGCGACGGAGGTTTGCTTCTCGGTGATGTGATCAACGAATGGTTGGTCTCGAATTCGAGCGTGAACTCGAACTCCACGCAAACACCAACCGGAACTCCGAGCGCGACAACGCAAAGTCCGTCGGTGACAACGTCATCACCGGGAAGCACCACTTCTCCAAGTGCAACAACGGCCCCCAGCACCGGATCGTCCAGCGCTACATCTGCACCGAGCACCACCGGATCACCAGGGACCTCATCCTCCCCAAGCGGGACTACCTCTCCCAGCTCCACTTCTTCGTCAAGTACACCGTCTTCACCGAGCACGACGGCGTCGCCTTCTGCCACAACGGCGGCCACTGCTACTACTTCCACACCCTCCAGCACCACGAGCTCCGCGCCCCTCGCGTGCTAAGTCACGAATGTAGGGATACGTTCGAGGACGGCTATGAGCTTCTAGCAAGTACGAAAGCTCAATTGGAACCAATTCCTTCGTTCTTCTTCTTTATACACCTCTTTCACGACAACGAAACCCCTATAGTCTTGGAGCGAATGGGATAGCTTTGGAACTCGTGCAAGGAGAGTTGGTATCGGTGCTCAGCGGCGCCGCAGTGATTTTCAATCACTGGCAATTGCGTAATACGAGCCCAGGGGAGCTTGAACTCAAGCAGAAAGCATCGCTCCCATGAAACCATTCCTTTTCGTGGCTGGGCATAACTTGTAAGAGCTCGGGCGATCGGGCAAAATGGTTTGATGCAACAGAGTTGAAGTTATGGCGGGATAACTTCAAGGAGGCTGTGTGGGAAGCAACCGGGATCCGTTTAACATCTTGAGGTGTCCCGAGCTCTTGGCGAACTTCCCCGCACTCTGAAAGCCATCCTTCATTTCTCAATCTCCCTCGCATCGAACTCCAGTCTTCCGGGACCCCCTTCGACTGCTGGAATCATGCGCCTCACCGCCGTCGCCACTGCTCTGCTTCTCGCTA